>JAVQJL010048865.1:0-26868 GCA_036024295.1 Nannoperca obscura
GGACTTCTGTGTCCTCTGTATTTCTATATTTTATCTAAACGCCTTCTCTCGTTTCCCAGTCATGTTAGCTGAGACTCGGGGCACGGGCCCTTTGGGTTCAGGAGCACCATGGAAGCCCATCTCGCGGAAGGATCTCAAAATAACCAAAGTTTGTATAGAAACAGCTTGGTATCATTAACTGGTGACCTGCTTTTCCTTTATTACAAACATGTTTTAAGGTTCCTTGAACCTGTGTGTGATTATAAAAAGTATTCCTCCATAAATAAGCAAAATGGCCGATGAGCCACAGCAGTCTATGCCTAAGTCTATAAATTATTATTAAGCTGTCCATGTATTTTTTTCTCTGCTTATGTATATATACCTAAGAGGACAAACAACCAGATAGGCTGCTTTTGAAGGGGTAATTGCAGCAAGGATGCACCATACAAGTCCTTAATGAAATTGATCACAGTTAACATAAGTCTATTTTATATGTCCTAAAGCAGTTTCAGTAGTTACACATTAGCTAGTGTTCACTGGTGGAACCTGCACTGAAATCAAATTGACCTCCTCTCATGTGTTAATTATCAGTTGTTCTGACATAATGACGTGTGCAAACAACAACATGTTGATTTGTGACTTCCTTTCTTACTGGTCTATCCCACAAAACTTTAGAGTCTGAATTACACAACTCAGTACTTATAGAAATTGTGGGTTTATATAGCTATCAGTATGATTATTTAAGCCCTGCAATAACAATTTTCAATAAAAAATGTTCGATTTATAATGTCTTTAGGGCATCTTTTGCAGGTTTTTGAAAAGTAATTTATCTGTGTCTTTTTCCAAAAACTCACACATTCTGCGACACCGCACCCAGCAGGATCCAGGGATTCAACAGAGGCAACGGGATGGAAAGCACCAGCGACAAGTGTCCAGCCACAGCAGCTGCTTCTTAGGGTTGGAAATTAAGCCTGAGCTGGTCTGGGAGGACTGGGACCTGCAAAGAGAGTTCACCAAGGCATTAGTGTTAAAGAATATCCATAGCAAGCTGCAGAAGCTACACGTCAGGTCTTACAAACACACACGGACAAACATATACATACATACTCATGTCTTCACAAAAACACACAAGTTAGGTCTATTTATTATTGTAATGCAATGTAAATTTGATAAATATCCACAGGCTGTCTACCCTATCTTTGTCCCCTCACAGGCCTCCTGAGTCCAAGTTCTTTACCACCGTGATTCCCCAGATAATTGTTCTCAGCCCAGGGACTTCATTGTCCATGCCAATTACCTTTAGACCACTCCAGAGGGTAAATAAAAACATATACAGAATGGCATATTATCAGTTTTTACATTTTTGAATGTATTGTGCCCAAGGGCTTTCAAATATGGGCTGCAGTGACTTCTAGATAATACGTTTGCAGTCTCACCATTAAAAATGATCAGATACTAAATGATAAGGGTGGAGGGGTGAGGGAGATGAGACTGTTACAAAAAAAGGAAAAAAGAAAATTCAGAGAAAGATTGTTATTCATATAATAGCTGAAGAGATGTAACATGATCTAATTCTCCTGTATCATGTCTTCTCTCTGTGTGTGCGTGTCTGTCTGCTTGCGACAGTGTGAGTATGAAGACAGCATTGAGTTTCATAGTAAAGATGGCCGCTTCCAAGTAAGCCTCCGTGCCATCATTCCCTGTCACGCCCTTGAGGTGCCTGACTCTGTGCTGCTTCCACTCTGTGCTGTTCAACACTCCTCACACACCACTTTCCTGCTCAGAAATGTCAGGTACATATGAGATACAAATAACCTGTAAGTGAATGAGGAAAGGAAGTATAATGCTGGTTATCAATATATTTTAAGTGTTTGCGTGTTCATGTTCTTGCCTGTGCATTTGTGCATTGCAGCAAGTAGATAAACAAATTACATCAAACTCCTTCCACTTTTACTTTACTTCACTCTTATTAATCAATCCCCCTCTCCTTTTTTGTGTCTTCTCCATTTCTCTGCATACTCTTCTTCCCACAGTAAACTCCAGACATACTTCCAGTGGGAGTGTGCAGCACCATTCCAGCTAAGCCCTGAGCAAGGCCTGTTGAAACCCAGCCAGGAGTGTCACATCACTGTGCTCTTCCGACCACAAGAGGCGCTGGTGTACCAGCAACAGGCCTACTGCAGGTTTGGAGAAGAAGGGGAGAGCTGCTGCACTGTGCTTCTGCAGGGACTAGGTACTGCAAACAGCAGCTGAGACAGGATTAATAATTCACAGTATGTGGTTAGATGGATTTTAAACGTACCAACTTTGACAACATAGGTAGATATAAATCAGTACCATAGACTGAATGCACAGTACCTAAACAATTACTGTTGGGGGTACAATTTGTGAGGTTGATCCACTACTGAAATCAAAGAATAAGATAGCAAACTGCTCAACTTATATCAACTTGATTGCTGGTTTGGTTGCAGCAGTAATATTAGCGAAATTGGAAAAATACACAAATGCAGATTTTCCATGTAGAACTGTTTAGTTATGTTTGTGAACCTGCCTTAATGTATGTGGTCAGAAAATGACTGTTTGGGCCTTCAGGCAAAGCACTTAAGCCAATGCTTTCACCCAGCTGTTCTCCGCTCTGACTGTATAACTGTACATTAGAACAAACATGCATGTTCCATATTTGTTTAAATCACAAATTTCCTTTTTGATATACTGATAATATGCCTCTGTTTCATGGATTGAATCATATGGCCATGGGGTGTGCAGTTATTTTTTAGAATACTCTGTAAAAGGAGATGAGGGCTAATAGGAGCCAATACTCTCTCACTTGCCTCTTGTCTCGCCTCTGCATCCCTTTTCAGCCAAGTACCCATGTCTTCAGCTGAGAAATCCAGGTACCAAGGACAAAAAAGAACAGTGTGGTCCAGTGCTGCACTTTGGTTCTGTGGCAGTCGGCCAAAGTTTACAGAAACACTTTGAGATCTTCAACCCCTCCCCTGTGAGTAGTACACAAATATACATACATACAAACGTACACCCTCAGCGGTATTCCCTGCCATCTCTCTTTTCGCCCCTCTCCTCCAGGTAACCGCGTCTGTCTCTCTTTCACGGCTGTCAAGTGGGGAGCCTTTGTCTGGGTCAGAGTTCAGCTGTGATGTGACCAGGGGTAAGGTGGCACCTGGTGGATCACTACGGGCTGCAGTCACCTATACCCCTGCTGTGGTGGATAGTGTCTCTGTCGAGTACATATCTCTAAAGTGTAGAGGGGGACTTAATAGAATTCTGCTCAAACTCACTGGAAACTGTGTAGGTAGGGGACACATCTAAAATACATAGTTTTGCTATCTTAGATAAATGCGTACTGCCCTACCATATTCTTCAACTTCTTTTTAATGAAAAAAGGAAGGGAATCTTTAACTCACAATCTATAATTAGATACATGTGTATAAAAACATTTCTTTTTGTAACTAGGTCCCAAAGTTTTCTTGTCCTCCTCTGTGGTGGACTTTGGGTGTGTTGAGGAAGGAGGAGCAGTTGTACAGACAGTGGAGCTGGTTAATTCTTCACCCGCTGAGGCTATCTATCAATGGGACCTTGACTGTATTGGGCACAGTGTGTTCAGCATCCAGCCAGCAAGTGGCACTATACACCCACAAAGCCATACCACACTGAAGGTGCTCTATAGGCCCACACAGCCTATTGCACATCACAGGAGGGTGGCATGTCTCACACTGCACAGGGTAGGAGCCAATGTGCAAACACATACACACTCACAGCACACACACAGACATTATCAATACTCTTTTATTCTAAATACCTACCTACTTAATCTCCCATGTAGGACCCCATGTTCCTTGACCTGATTGGTACCTGCCACTCAGAGCTCCAGCAACCAGCCGTGCTGAAACCTGAACACTTGGTTCTGTATGAGCTTCACTGGTACCGCAGACAGGATCCGCCAGATACTCTCAGTGCCATGCAGCAACATCATAATATACACTTGGACCAAGAGGGAGCGCTCTGCCCCCTGCAGGAGGTATAGTGCCAAAGACAGATGAAAGATTTATCTATTTAAATATCTTGGATAACATTAAATCACTTATGGACACCAGCTGTCATTAGTAAAGGCACAGTATAGGTTTAGTATTCTCCCTTTAACTCTTTCTCTGTGTCATTTCTTAGCAGTCACACCAGAGACCAGGCTGTGCTGTTGTGCCGAGAGCTCCCGTGGAAGAATATTACCAATCCTGCTTGGGGTGCAGGGATCTCCTCTCTTCCAGCCCTTCTACAACATCTCCGCATGTGTCTGTGGTGCCCAGTGAGCTACTTTTTAATCACAAATTGTCATCCTCTTTATCTTCTTCATCCACTTCCTCTCAGGCTGTGTCTATCACCAACCACACCAGGGGGAAACTCAGGTACCCCCGCTTGGCTTGGCACTACATACATACCATTCTTTTTTAAACTTGACTAGAAAATCTGTGTTGTTGTTTTTCTTGCTCAATCTGGTTCGCGTTGCATGTGATTCTGTTCCAGCCTGGTGTGGACTACTGCACAGGACTCTCCGTTCTCTGTCTCTCCCTCATCATGTGACCTGGCTCCACTGAAGTCCACCTCATTCAGGGTGACCTATGACCCCAAGCAGCCCAATACTCTGCACGGAGCGCAGCTCGAGTGCTTTGCATATTACAAGGTGAGGTTGTTGGATAATTCCATCACTCCATCCAAACTATACGTGACTCACGTGAACCGATGATGTCTTTCTTTTTTGAATAAACGTCTTGAAAAAAGATTAATTCAAAATTGCATGGTAGCATATTCTCATTTGTCTCCAGTATCTGTTGAGAGTGCAACTTTAAAGGCAAAACAATTTAATGTAAAAACATTTTGACTGCCACTCTATCCTCGTACTCTGGATGCTGCAGGACAATCATCACATAGAGGGGCGACTGCTGTGTCCACCGTGGTGTGTGACTGTCAGAGTTGTAGGCCACTCCTTTCAGCCAGGCAAAGAGCATTTCATCCCGTGCTGCTCCCTGAAGCCCCCTCAAGTGGTGAGACGCACGAGAAAGAACACATATCTTTCTCACTCTTTCTGTATAATTATTTTTCTCCTCCAGTCTGTCCTTTATCAATAGTTTTGCCATTTACTCAATAAATAGCAAAAAATGAAGATGCTGATGCAGAATTATCACTTAGAAGAAAGTTGATACTGGTTCTTTTAAGCAATATAAAGGGCATTGTAACACTTATGTACACAGGACAAGATACTCTGGTAACTGTAATATTTTGTTCTTTCTAGGTGTTTCCAGCTTTAAGTGTTCTTTCCTATCGCACAGTGCTCCTCCAGAATTGTGGGGACCTGCCCCTCACTTTCAGTCTGGACCCCATCTCAAACCCTGCCCTGGCAGAATCTGTGTCTGTAGTACCAAACTGTGGTTTGATCCAGCCTGGGAATCACCAAATCCTCACGCTCAGAACAACTCCCACAGAAGACAGTCCAAAGGAGGGGTTCAGTTTACACCTTCAGCTCAATGCAGCTAAACACACAAAGGTACTATATATCCTACACAGGAACACAGAGGACAAACGCAGGAGCACTCACCACACTGTTGTTGCAGGTTTTTCAATTTGTTTTTCTGTCTCTGTGTCTTTTAGGAACTGATAATTGTCAGTGGGGTGGAAAAGCTGCGTGTGTGTCTGGAAGGAGACAGCGGTTTGTATTTCCAGCCAACAGCAGTGGACTCACGGACGCAGCGCTCCCACTACATCAGGAATGTCAGCCGGCTACCTCTACGGTTAGATGGCATAATTGCTGTTATTCCAGTGCTGTATTTCTTACATTTTTCAGTGTATTGTCTGGACTTTTCTCAGCATCATTAATCTTGTCTACAGCTTGCTTTCTGTGATTGTCCCTTATGATAGGTTCCAGTGGAGCATTCCAGAGCCGGACCAGGAGCTTATCTGTGTTGAACCAGATGCTGGTGAACTGCATCCCAATGAGAGCTCAGTGAGAAACTGAAAGAATCGTACAGACATTTATGCAAGCAAAGACTGATTAAAAAAACTAACTTTATTTACCCATTTCTTTAGTTACTGTTGTTCCTGACTGCTTGCCGTTACAGGTCCAGATATGGTCTTTCAGCCCACTGGCAGAGAAAACATACACACTCACACCCACTCTCACCTTCTGGCCAATCCAGACACCTGGATGTAACAAGTCACACCTTACCCTTCAAGTGGTGGGAACGGGTTCTAAAGGATCCTTAGAGGTGAGACTGCCGTTGTGTGTATGTACTGGAACTGTATGTCCGTTTTTTAAGGAAATTCAAATGACTGTTGCACTCCTTTTGGAGCACATATTACTCTTGAAGTGAGCCAAACCATGCAGTCTGCTCGTTTGTTTTCTCCCCAGGCAGAGAAAGCAGTTCTGGACATGGGGGAGACTCTGGTTGGAAGCCATCTGTCAATTCAGGTTCCTCTTGTGAACAACAGCCCATGTCCCGTCTCCTTTTGTCTCTCTGTACAGCAGACGCTTCCGGACGAGGGGCCAATTAATGATCCAGAGACTGTGCCAAGTGGTATTCTCTTTTATTGAATTCTCTGTGATATTTTTAAAATGTGCATGGTATCCATCAGTTCTCTGTGACAAAGTATTTTTAATTTAGCATGTGCATTTGTTAGTAAGGTGAAAAAGGAGTTCTAACTGCAGAGCCTTTCTGGTCTGTGAGTCTAACAGAAAGAAGTCAAAGAAGTCAAAGAGAGCTTTATTGTCAATATCACAGTATGAGCAGTACATACATAGATATCGAAAATGCAGCTTCCTCATGTCCCAGCACTGCAAAATAAATAAATAGAATATGTAAAAAACAAAACACAGTGCTATATACAATACGATACAATATACAATGGTGGGAAGACAGATATACAGTTGTTGAACCACTGTTGTTGAATATGTCCTGTTTGGCCATTTTAGCCCTACAGCTGGACTGTGAGAGGGGAACCATCGCCTCACACTCCACAATGCTGCTGCGATCCACTGTCAGACCACATAGACGAGGCCAGTACCAGTGGACCATCAGCTACCAGACACTGAATGCCAGTGGTAGATAGAAAACACACACTCACACTACACTACAAACCTAAATGTATTCTGCCATGTTTTACTACTTGATACTTACTGCTCTCTCTCTCTTTCTATATCTGTCTGACTCTCTCCCCAGGGTTTGTGTCATCTCCTCCCCAGGCACTGTGTCAAGTGCAAGCTAAGGCCATGTTTCCCACCCTACAGGTGATTGATGCTTGCAGTGGTGGCAGTGTGGGTAGACTCAGCAAGGTGCATCTGTGGAAACTCTTCTCATTGGACAGACTCAACGAGCACCTGCTCTCCAGTCCTTCCCCTGCAGAACTCACTTACAGAACCCCCACCAGGCACAGGTTTTGGGCAGTATATATTATTACTCAATTAAACATTGTATATTAGAATTTATAAAAAATAAAGAGCATGACAGATTATTTTGAGAGTTGTAAATGTTTTGAACTTCATCCAGTTTTTGTTTGATCCCATATTCGCTATCATATTTATTTATTATGAAGGATAAATGAATAATACTTTTTTAATAGATATCTTGTAGTTACATTGTCAGTGTACGGTGTGTGATGACCTTGTCTTCTCTTTCTCTTTCTAGTCTGAACTCTTGTCCTTCCATCTTCACCAAAGTCATGTTGGATTTCAGCTTTAGTGCAGCTCCCTTGAACTCAGACCCCTCAACTTTTGCGTTGATGTTTCACAACCCTGGCTCCATCTCTGTAGACTGGTGAGTGAAAAGCAGACTGTACAGAATACACTCAGTTCAAGTCCATGTTGTCTACGGATAGAGTTCTGCATAACAGACCAGATCAGACTGCCATATACAACTAATCATACCATTTTACTGATGATGAAAATATGGGCTACACTCCTCTGGACTGTGAAGTAGAGCTTGGTAGATCTAATTTGAATAATTTATTTTCAACTGATTTTTCAAATATTTCATCTACTGATGTTTGGCCTTCTCTTTATTATTAGGGCATTCTTGTTTCCAGAGGACCAACAGATAGAGTTGGAGTACTGGGCTGAGACAGGAGAGTTCAGCAGCACTGAGCTGTACCAGATGAAGGTCAGGAATGTAAATATAACTATGTGACTGACATTGACTTCAGATATTTCACAATATAACTTTTTTGATCCTTTGAAAAAAAGGTACAAACACAAAACAATAATATTTTCATCTCACTGGCAGGTTCAGGACAACCACCTGTTCAGCATTTCTCCCCGTTCTGGAACTTTACCCCCTGGCCAGCAGAGGGCAGTACAGTTCAGCTACAGGTCAGAGGTTATTGCAAAAGATGCAGTACATAACGATAAGTCAGAGAATTTGCTAATGTTGGCAAGGGTGAGAGTTACCTAACAGAACAACAAGAACAATGAAGCTTTTTATGTATATGACAAATGTATATAAATTGTGTAATTTTTTGCAGAATTGAGCTATAGCAACAGATTACACTAATAAAACGATCCCAAAATAATCTAAACTTTGTCCTTCACAGCCACGACTTTGTTGGGACAGATCGGTTTCCTGTTGTGTTCAAACTTTCTTATGGCAGAGAGATCTTGGTGAGGCAGAACTCTGAGGCTCTAACAACACAAAAACAACATTTGCTATATTACTGGTATAATCAAAATTCAAATTACAGTAGATTCTTTGCTATAATTCACAGTTCTTTCACTTTATTAGTGTCTCTCATTGTCTCTCTTTTTTATCTGATGTAGGGCTGGAGAAATGCAGTAACTTAATATGTCACTAAGTATGGTGAACTCTTTATATTTGTTGGATATTTTATGTCAACTTCATGTGCTTGTGTTGTGGTTCTGTGTGCAGCTAAACTTTCATGGGTTGACGTTGGAGACAGACAAACCATTTCTCCACTTCGCCTCCAAGCAACATGTCTTCACTTCTGTAACTATTGGGGACTGTACTCCTCCGAGGCAGGTGTGTGTTTAATTTCTATAACATGAAGCCTATTTGGAGTGGCCTGTTCACAGTGAGCTGAGATATATTGCACTGTAATTTATTATATTATATTGACCAATCACATCTGAAATTAGAAATATTTGTATTGTTCTCATACAAAGATAAAGTGATAAAAACAATATCAACTACAGAATTCTTCTGAATCTTGTGGAATGAACACATTTATTATGAAAAATCTGAGAGACTTTATAACTTAACATAACATTTGTTTGGAAGTTCATTGCTCTGTGTAAAAAATACTTTTGACTTTTAACATTACAACCTAAGCTTCTCTAAAAGGCTAGACAAAACCAGAGTGACTTGCCATTTGTATATCTTTGTTTGTCCTGCAGATTTATGAACTCCACAATGGTGGTGCAGTGCCAGTCCGTTATGAGGTGGACGCGGCCGCGTTGTCACGGCTACAGGTTGACAACTTTAACCATCCAGTGCTGTGCTGCCTCAACCCAGAGGGAGAGGTCCTGCCTGGGAAGAAGGCCATGCTCGAGTGGATCTTCTCTCCACTGGAGGTTAAGATGTACCATGTAAGGATGGAGCCATAGTGCCTTCTGCTGACCTCTTACCACTGTCCCCTCAGACCCTTTATACAACTGGTTCAGGCAGCTTTTATTGTAGGCACCACGGTTTACTTCATTGCAGTATTATAATCAAGCTCAAAGCAATTTAGAAATCAAGTTGGAACAAGTTGAAACTTCTGTCAATTGATACACAGTATAACAATTTAATGAATTTTCACTTATGCAGAATAATAACACATCACATAGTATTTATACCATTAGCTAAGTATCTAAATGTCCTGTCTCTGTATTTTTGAGTCTTGTCTGTTTTTGTGTATCACCAGATGGATATTCCTATCCACATTATGGATGGGGACTCCACACTGGTCAGATTTGAGGGATGTGGGTTTAATTTTTCTACACTGGGCTCCACAAACCCATTTAACTGCAGTGATACTAAGATACCTGAACCCCGTGTCCAGAGACAGCCCTTCCCGGGACAAGTGAGAGCAGTTCTTGTTCTTTTCAAATCATATTTTAATTTAAATTTATTCTGCTGGATACCAGCAGTCTTCTCCTTAATAGTCTTCTTGTCTGTTTGTCTGTGACTATTTGAGGATGTATCCATTCATCTCAATGTGTGTGTGTGTGTGTGTGTGTGTGTGTGTGTGAAGTTGGTATTCCTGTCTGAGGACAGTGTCTCTCTAGGCAACATCCCTGTGTGCTCACGATCTTCAAGAATCCTCTTCCTGACCAATGTGTCCCACTTAGACACTGTCCACTATACATGGGACCTGCTCCAGCAGAGCACCCAGCAGGTACAGGAAGATAAAAAAAAGTTGTATTTACTTTAAATTTTACCATTTTGAGGAAGAAACAAACAGATCTCCCTGTTTGTGTTGGAATGTCAGTCATAGACATAAAGTGTTTGTGTGTGTGTTTTGTGTTCTGTCAGGTGGTGCAGATCCATCCAGAGCAAGGTAGTGTGCTCCCAGGGGAAAGTGCCCTTTGTGTCCTTACCTTCACTTCTACTGACTACCCCACTGGTTATCAGCTAGATGTCATCTGTCAGGTAACTAGTGTAGATTTAAAGCTGCATTAAGGTCCACAAGGGTTCTGGTGAATTTAAGTCCTGTATTCTATGAAATGGTAATCCTGGTTTGGCAAACCATTGTTTAAAGTAAAAGTTTTTTCCGCAAATTATGTATGATGGTCTCCTCTTGTCTCATCTCGTCTCATCTCGCCAGATTATTCAGGAAGCCACACTGAATCGGTATCATGATGCTTTGGAGCGTTGGGAGGAAGAGAAAGAGAGACAGCGAGATGAATTCACTATCACAGACAAAAATCTTACAGAGGTCCATGGACTTCTGACGGATAAGGTCCTTCCCCAAATTCAAAGTCATATTGCTGACAGTCTTCTTCACCGTATTCACTTCACTTTGTCTTGTTACAGGAACCTGTAGCAGCTCCAGTAAGAAAAGGGCTGCCACTCAGGAAATACAAGGTGGTCTTCATTTGCTTTATATAAGCAAAGGTTTTGTCTTACAGTCTTTGTGAGTTTATAACGCATGGCTTCATTTTGACTAGACCTTTATGTCTCACTTTATTTCCCCGCCAGACTCTTCCTCCTATCTGTGCCAGTAGTGCTTGTGAAACAGTCGACACGATACGTGCCAAGCTGACAAGAGCTGAGCGGCGGGCGCAGCGAGAAACAGCAAAAGTATGGAGGCGTCCTGACCCCCCCCAACCTGCCCTGCTGCATCTGGGAGTTACAGCACACTCGCATGGGCTTCTGGATTACCTCAAACACTTCCCAGACCAGTTCAATGAGCACTACAGGTACAACATTGCACACCTTTTTATAAAAGAATGACCTTTATACATGTTTTTACAAAAACAAGATTTAGGAAATACTTTGTGACTGTCCTGTTAAACATCCAGAAGATCAGGACATGTTGTACCTTTGCTGTCTTCCTCAGATTTCTCCACCAAGTCACGCCCCAGCAACCTGAAAGTACTTTTTCAAGCACATCCCTTTCTGCTGGGCTGCCTTCACCAACACATCGCCCTAAGAGAGACATCACCATGCACATCCTCACCACTCTAATCAGGTAACCGGGATGCATGCAGTAAAGACCCTGATCTATGCACCCGAGTGAACTTATTTGTTTTATATTAGCTGGAATTTTAGGATATATTTTATGGAGATGGTTGGATTTACAGTTAGGTTAGGAGCGTTGTGGCAAGAAATTGTGTGTTTTTGTGTGTTTTTATAAGTCTCTCTCCCTCGCTGCCTTTCTAGGGGCATACTTGATGATCCAGCCTTCACCCAGTCTCTGGTTACTTTGCCATCTAAACCCATCACTTACTGGCTTCAAAAAACTAGTCCCTCTTACTGCCCCACATCTTGTCACCCCACACCTCAACCTCAGGGTCTGTTGAGTGGGACAACGGCTGGACCTACGGAGCAGCACAAAATCACAGTGGACAGTGAGGAGACTGCAGCATGTTTGGGAAACAGGCCCCAAACACAGAACACACTACATGCTGAACGTGTGCCTGCTGACATTAGTGAAGCTGTTTTGCTGAACACCCTCCAGAACCTGATGATGGAAGCTGTCAGAGGAGAGCTTGTCCTCACAGCGCACCCCCGCTCTGTTATCTTGCCACCTGTTTCAACTAGGTGAAGACACACATTATACACACACACTAACAGTTACTCTGGTAGCATTGACTTTTATGAATTAAATATTCCACCAACTGGTTAACATATTGTGTGTTCCATTAGAACCAGGAGGATGTCCAAAGCCAAGCCTGAGGAGGAGAGAGAACGTTTGAAAAACACAAAGGAACCAACAGGAACTTAAGTCTCACCATCTACCCAACGTCCCAGAGGTCCGTCTCCCTCTACTGTTTAAATTAAAATCCCATTTTCCATGTTCACCTTGCCCTGACACATGACCTGTTGCTCTCCTGTATTCCTACGCAGTGCCCACAATTGTTCTCCCTCCTCCATACCAGATGCATTATTTATGTCTCTCTTTCCTAGTCTGTCTTTACAGCATCCTTCCTCACAGACTCCATAAACATTTCATAAGTGATGTTTCAGTTCCATTGCCACATTACCACTTTACCAAATGTTTTGGGCATAAGAGATTCCAACTTATTCGTATGTGTTAACACAAAAAATGTAATCAGTTGATTGGTGTGAATGGCAAGTCAATGTCACAGTGTGGCAATGATTGAAAATGTACCCACAGTAATGTACTGAATACTAGATTTTGTTTCCAATTGCATTCGTGTGACATTTTGCGATGACATCACACTTTACTGACAAGAATGTTGTATTCATGCTTGAGGATACAAAACAAAAACAGCTTATTTAAAAGTTTACTTTTCTGACTTCATGCACCAATAGAATTGCAACTATTTACAGAACATTTGGATTTTACTTTTTGCATATCAGATTTAGTCATGTCTCACTCTCTGATTCCATTTTCTCACAGTGTTGCTGTCTGATCAAATATATAGAAAAAGCAGTCAATAATAATATGGATATTGGTACAGTAGGGGAATATCTTCATAGCTGTTATTCATTGGATGAATCAACCACCCATCAAAAAGATATTGTGATGGTATGTCTTCAAACATTAAATACAAACATGTTCACACATTTGCACATCTCATGTATAGTTCATCATCTTTTCCCAACCCCAAAGAAAAAAAAAGAAATCACGTAAAAATAGCACAACAGGTGCATTTTCAAAGGGATGTGATTTTATTAATCTGTATCTTTTTTTAAACTTTTAACTAGGGCTGTCAACGTTAACGCTTGAGATTAATCTGGAAATATTAACACGATTCAAAATGTTAACGCTAATTAATCGTATTACCAAGTTTGACCCCAAGTTCCTCCCATAATTCCAGCACAAACTTTTACCTGACTGAGTTACTAGAAGCAGATAACACGATGACCGAGGATACACTCGCCAGTGTGCTGAACGGCACATTTCCTTTTAAAAAGCTTCCAAATGGAGGTTTAGATAAAACCAAAGTTGTGTGCACATATTGCAGTGATAACCTGTCTTTCCACCGAAGCACAACAAGTCTGAAGTACCATCTACAGGCAAAGCACATCTTTGCCGATGTTAGCACAGATGCTAGCAGTGAGACCGGACCAAGCCGTGTCCGTCAGACTACACTGGCAGAGTGCAGCCAGGGGAAGTCTGTGAACAAAGACAACAACTAACTCATTCATCTGGGTGAGATGCTACTTTGCAAACAATTCACAGGCAAGCTGTTTACGTTCTCTCTGTAGCAGACGTTACTTTGTAACTGTTCTTTATGTCGTTGTCTGTTAATTCAGTCTGCATTTATTATGGCTGCACCAAGCACCCCCTGAGACTTTACTCTGCAAATTAAGAGATTCTAATTCAGAAATCATCAGAACTAAGATGAGATTTTAGAATAAAGTAAAAAGAACTCTGATTCCTCGAACCAGTTTGTCATGCATTTCTTTTTTCCAACACCACACATTTTGTTTTATCCCCCCCCCCAAAAAAGTATTTTAAACGTGATTAATCATGATTAATCACAGCCTGTTATTGTGATTAACTCGATTACTTTTTTTTTAATCAATTGCACACCACTACTTTTAACACAACCAGACAGCTTTAATATCAGATGTCTTGGTGTTAAACAACTATGCTTGTAAAACTATCCATTTACATTATCTTTTACTTAGTGCTCAACAAGGCACATTGTTTAACATTGTAAACATTGTAAAAAAAAAAAAAAAAACTAAGGGATTATGGGAACAGACAACAATGCCAGAAGATCACTTATACATTTACTTTACAGTAACTTCAGTTAAATTATTCAGTTATTGGGCACTTGTTTACCTGTGAAATGTTTCATTCTGTCTTTTCCCCGGACAGTCCGATTAGCATCCTCCCATCAGAATATGTGCTGAAGCTGAATATCACAGACAAAACTGTTGTCCGTTTCCTTCCACACTTTGTATCTTCTTCATATTGCACAAACCAAGAATCCCTCACTCAGCTAAATGTCCATATAGTTCATTGGAAGGTCGGTTGATTTGTACAGTAACGTATGGATTAACCAATGAAAATCACTGAGGAATCTTTGCTTGAATTTAGGCCTCTAAGCTCAGTGACTGAACTTGAAGATTGTGGGGAAGATCTTGTTTTGAAGATATTGGACTCACAAGCTTCTTGAATTCAAAGTAAGGAATCTGAAAAAGAAAAGTTTGGTTTGTTTGGAGTTTGATTGGTAACCCACTTTTTAGTAGATATCATGCATTTATGAGTAAAGCTGGGTGTTGCTGCAGAAACGGTTTTGACCACCCAAACACAGCGCAATCCTACACATGGACAAGACATGAAGGAAATGTTCAAATAGTCACTTAAGAATAGGTGCAAATGCTATGCAGCTCACTTGCAACTCTAAACAAAGGGCATATTCCCTTCCATTTGGCCCTCAATGTAAATGGTATGTTAATCTGAAATTGTTATTCATGTATCTTTGCATAGAAAATCTTAACCGCGCCCACCACAGTACTGCAGAATCTTACCTTCTGTAAGTGTGATCCCACTGAGACAGAGGCAGAACGTATCCCTTCTCATTTAGGCATATTTCCACATCTGGAGAGGAAAGCGAAACAAAAGCACATGGTATCTGTGAGTACAGCAGGAGTAACAAGGCGCAATAACACACTTAGAGTTTAGTTAGTCACTGAGTAAATTAGTCATAATGGTGATACTGACGTTGTGTACCTTAACCTTTGGTTCAGTGGTTGCATTAAACTGATATGTCCTTATTCTGATTGTGTAGTTGCAAATATGTGTATGCGTATTGATTACCTATACTGTAACCACTGTGAGTAAACATTCTGGTGGAGTAAAACTTTCCCCCCAGCAGCTGTGTCAGCGGCCCTTTGACCTCTTTGTACAAGAGACTCTCCATAGTAGGTAGCTGGAGGTAGCCCAGGTAGCTGGGCAGTCTGGCACCCTGATGAGGAAGACGTTAAGGACAATTCATTACTGTTGTCAGTAATTTTTCTACAAGCAAAATGAAATTAACTACTGAAAGCATTCTGGCACTCAGTGAATCTTAACATTGAAAACTCCTTATAAGAAAGCTTATGCAGTTGTGTAATGCTCACCCAGTAGTAAGTGCACTCCAATGAGGTCGAGAGATGGAGCAGTGTCTGCTGTCCCAGCGCATTCTTATCCAATGGTTCTCCCTGTGCTGCAGGACAGACCAGGACAGCTTACATTACTGACATCACATAGCCTATCACATACTCTGACATGTTGTAAATCCATGTGCTGTGAATGAATAGCTTCCTGCTTAGCTTTTCTTTTGACAAACATAAAAATATACAACTACATTATGCACAATTCTATATATCTGTATGTGAAGTTACACACCTGAACACTCTAATGCAGTCTAATAAAGTGTTCTGTCATTAAGTTTACTTTTATGATGCCTATAAAGTTGTTCTCCGACACATACTTTGGAGGTTTAAACATTGAAGTCACATTTCTGACAATGTCAGCAAAAACTGAACATTGTCAACTTTGCAAAGGCATAATTTATGGTGTGCGTCTTTGTTTTAGCAACAAGCAGCAAAGGACATGACTGACCCTGACACGTTTTAACTTGACTATGCACATATCCTTTCAGAATCCTCCTCAGACAGGAAATAAAGAAAAAACACCTGATCAACGAACAGATCTCTCTTCCCTCACAGTTTTTCTTTCCCGATACGCACCCTCATACATACCCTGCAGCCTCTGTACGAGCTGAAGACTTTGGACATGTAGTTGAGTGGGAAGCGTTCCAGGTAGATGCAGGCGTGCAACACCTCTATCATGAAGCAAGGCTGGAACTGGGAAAACTGTCGACAAAATGCTCTCCAGCTTCTTAAACATCTGACTGAAACATTTACATACAGTCTTACAACATTATAAACCACCCTCACCTGTGGAAGATAGTTGAGTTGCCCCATGGCAACAATCTGTTTGGCTATCTGAAGGGTGGTTTGCCTCTCAGCATAGCATACAAGTTCTCAGACACCGCCTCAAAGATTGGCTGAGAGCGGCACCTCATTTGCAGAAAGTACTCCATGACGGTGCTGACCAGCTGCAGGTCACACTTTCCCAGCCTTCCTAACACACACAGCACAGAACTTCAGGATTCATTTTAAATTATTGCCACCAGGCAGCACAAAATGACTAAAAATATACAGGACCATCAACGAGGAGAGCACCTTGATAACTTCATCCTCACTAAAAGCTTTGAAGACCCTCGATGCTCTGTGACTCAGCCTCAGCACCAGGGAAATGGCCTGTGAAACAAATATCTGTATTAATATCGTCTGTTAATCCTTTACTCACAGGACAAATCCATACCATTATGTTTGTTCTGCCAGCCTCGCTGGGAGCGACAACATCCTCTTCTACAGCAGCACCTATAAAGTCCAGAACCTCTGTCCCCATGGCTCACTGGCAACCTTCCAGGACATGTGCCACCTCACCCAGGTGGCAGAGCTGCGCCACCCCAATGCCCCTCTTTGAGAGGAGCTCATTTATCAGTCTGAGGACTAGAAGGCTGTGGGCCTCCAAGCCAAATTCAACACATGCTCCAAGCAAAGTGGGCAGCCCCTCTGCTGGGGAGGTCTGCCAACCTGGAGCACAGCTCAGGGATCACCTCCCCTTCAAACAGAGACTGAATATTGACTGGTGCAGCTGCTTTGCTCTGTGGTTTGGTGTATGGGCTGTATGGAGAGGGGTGCAGGGCAGATCTTGCAGCTGTTTTAGATCACACTGATTCGCGGTCAGTTAAACCACTCTTTTCTGTGGGTTGGGGAGAGGGGCTGCATTCACCTGCAGAACGCCGTTCTGACAGACGATGAGATACAGAGGACGGACTTCATTCTTGTCTCACTGGTGTAACAGCCCCTTCCTGTTTCAGAACAAGAGAAACACACTCAGTGCATTTCCATGCTTTTACACACAGTGCTTTGTGAAGTCAACACATAAGCTGAAGAAAGAGAAATATAAAAGATGTTAACAAGGAAACAGTTACACAAGATAACTGACAACTTTTAAATGAATACAGCGGATTTGTACTTGGTTGGTTTTACACTTACGTGTGAATAAAACTTAAATCTCTGCACTAAGCTGCTTAACACTGTCTTTAGGATTGTAGAGGACTGACCTTCAGCAGGAAATAATGTCGTGATGAGATGCTGCGATCATGTTATAGAACTCGCGTTTAGTAATAGGTTGTGTAAGATTGCACGTGTCATACTCATGCCATGTATACTGCAGGCTGTCTGCACTTGCAAAACTGCCCACCTTAGAGTTAACAGACTTACATTTCCACATATACATACATACAGATACCTACATACATTCATGTTGTTTTGTTTTGCTTTTGTTTGAAGATGCTTGGATATTTGTTGCAATATGTTAATGGTGTCATAGATAAATGTGCACAAATGAAGTCATTAGAGAGCATGAATCAGGAAATCTTGCACACACTTTTATTTTTTTCATCTGAGATTTTTTTCCTCCATTAAAATAAAACAAGTATATTACAAAACTGATGACAGCTAAACATTTTGATTTTCAGTTTATTTCAATTATTCATTTTTACTGACACAAAGGCTTAAATATTATTTGAATGTGTAGTCACCTGCATTCTGGTTATTTCCTTGTGTGTGAAGTGTGAATCATAATTAACCAATTGCCATTACTGACTTCAACTTCATTGTCCTCATCCTGCTGGTCTTGTAGGCAGTGTCCATTAACAGCTTTTAACGATTGCCTCAAGATGGTGCTATATACAAATAAACTGACTGGCCTCACAGTTCACGTTGCCTCAAGTCACAGCTGAGCTTAATTTCATCCACATTTAACTGGGGAACAGCAGTGGGTATGTTACAGTAACAGCAGGGAACCTGTATCCAACATGTGCATATCAGACCATTTGTCAAACAAATGACAGAGAATTACAACTTTTTATTCAGTGATACAACGTTTTTGCTCTGATATGCAGTGTTTGAAATCAGTTCAAATGCAGAACAAATGTTTAGGTTGAAAATCTCTGCATATTTTTTCTCATGTTAAGTTTGTGTTGATCTGTTTGGAATCACAGGAGTCACAGTTAATTCATTAAAATGCATCACTCTTTGTCAAATGGAGCCCTCTGTTCTTCAGACACAGAAAGAGGGAGGTTTTATGTTGAGAATATATTCTGATATTGGAGTTTATGAAGGTCAATACCGTAATGTGCTTCTGTTAGGAAAGCTATGTGTCTGTGTTGAGTTCTGTATGTGTGTGTGTGTGTGTGTGTGTGTGTTGAGACTCAAAGTAGTGTATGAAAGCTGATCCAAAAGTCATCCGTACCCATATCTCCAAGACAATCTGTGTGTATGTGTATGTGTATGTGTGTGTGTGTGTGTGTGTGTGTGTGTGTGTGTGTGTGTGTGTGTGTGTTACCCATCTGGCTGGTTCCCTCTTTATCTCTGCAACACCACAAGCCCTGTGGACACCAGTTGGACAGAGAAGAAAGAGAAAAAAGACCTGGACGTTCAAATGGTGAGAAAGGCACACTAGATAAGATCTGTTATAATAAAGTTACTGTTCTGCCGGTAATACTGATGAATCACACTGAATAGTCACTCTGGCTGTGTCTGTGTCTGTGTGTGTGTGTCGTGTGTGTGTGTGTGTGTGTGTGTCGTGTGAGGGAAGTGAAGAGTGAGTAAATGTATGTCAGCTTTCATTTCGTGAGAAAATACCTTTGTGTTGCTGCAGTAAATATTTAAGCAGCATCATTTCCTCAATCAAAAATGAAATCACTAAATCAACCCATTTCATCATCATAAATCACAGTCTCACTAAGTACCTGCTGTAAATTCCAGCTTGCTGTAACAGAAATGTACTTATTTAGATAATTTAGATTACAAACACTTAGTCTTAAATAACTTAGTGAGTGAAACAGGCAAAAGTGTCGGAAACGTACAAAATGCTATTAACACAGTGGGAACACATGCCAGTACACACAAACACACAGTGTCTGGGAATAACATCACACCACGCTTTGGCCAAATCTAATCTAATTATCAAAAGTTCAGCTCTGATGTTATCATTGCTCACAAATGGATGTGACGCATTTAGAGAACTCTGTCCTCATCTTGCCTAAAATATTGCTTCTATTGGATTAAGAATAGCACAGTCCAAATGGTTACCTTGAATGGTGAAATTAGGAAAGTCTGGAAGTTCATCACATTGATATGCAAGTGTTTTGAAACTTGACAGAAGATTTTAAATTTGGTTCTCTTGTCTCATGACACTGGTGTTGTTTAAGCTCAACACTGGTGGACCATGTTACACATCAGTTCAAGTTCAAAGAAGATCAAAACATCTAATAAATAAAGAAGTTTTTAGGTTTACACACAGTCAGCATTTCTCATGTTCCCAGCAACTCTAATTCTGTTTAAAAAAGGCTTATTAACTGCTGAAGGGTTGATGTCATAACCTGTATAAACACGGAATGTTTAAATCTCTTCCATCTTGGGCAGCTGTTCGTATTATTTTGTCCACCCCTACAAATTAAAGGACATATTCCTGAGCATGTTAGTTATCCTCTGGGTAGTTGTGGATGAAGTACAAAAAGTAGCAATACCACAGTTTAAATATTAAATATATCCATTACAAGTTGAAATTCTGCCTTCAAAACTTTTCTCATGTAAAAGTACATTCTGCAAAATGTACTTGCTGTGAGGCAACTGTACTTTAGCTACTTTTTTATATGCTGTTGGGTAATTTGAATTGTTACAATGCACCATATTTTATGTAATTGACTGGCGACCCTGTAATTATAGATACAGATAATGGATGGATGGAAGTTTTTAATGTAACCGTGCCCGGTGGGATTCTGTTAGAATTCAGTGGTACCATTGTTAATGTCACCAAAACGCTTTGTGAGTATCGTTGAAGTCTAATAACTTGAATGCAAATATTCTTAAAACATCCACTGA
The DNA here is from genome assembly GCA_036024295.1 of Nannoperca obscura. Classification (NCBI taxonomy): domain Eukaryota; kingdom Metazoa; phylum Chordata; class Actinopteri; order Centrarchiformes; family Percichthyidae; genus Nannoperca; species Nannoperca obscura. The sequence goes on from JAVQJL010048865.1 coordinate 20,625, forward strand.
TATTTTGTAATCTGCATTGTTTACATCCATGTTTGCTAGCTTGCTAGCTTTCTTATTTTATTTTTTGGCACATTATTGCCACCTGTAGATCGGTGGAATAGCATGAATTGATTGGCAGAATGTCCTTGTGTACATGCCCGATAACAAAACAGGCCCAAATTTGCTTCATAGTGCCATTACTTGTCAAAAACATAATAAGGCACCTTAAATCTGCAAAGTAACAAATAGGCCAACTATAGCTGTCAAATAATTTCCCTCTGAAATGTAAAGGAGTAACAGTATATAGAGTAAAATACTCAAGATTGCATTTAAGCCCACTTATTGAGTAAATGTAGTCAGTTACATTCCACCACTGCTGCTGGGTACAATTCATTAACTCTATCAAAGCTATTTGAAGAAAGCTCAAGCACTTTTATGTAGCTAGAATTTATCTTGTAAATTTATGTTGTGAACTAAGAATGTAAAAAGGTTTCCAGTCTTATGTTTTGAATTTGGCCTTTTCTTTATAGTTCTGCCTTTAAAGCAATGAAATAACCCTCTAAAAGAGGTTACAAAACATTTATAATGCATTTATAAAAACAATCGAATAAAAACTTTGCCAAACTCAAGGGCAAAAACTTGAGGGCCAAGATCAGAAACCATGTAGTTGTGTGTTTTCTCCTCTACTCTGCCTGTACAAATATGGTACTACAGGAGGAGATTCTGTCAGAGATCCCTTAAACAATTCAGATTCCTCTGGCAATTCAAGTGATGTAAGTTAGACCTTACTGAGAACAGATCTATCCTGGTTCTTTAGAATCGTAAAATTGAACTCCTTGTCTTTGCCTCGCTGTAGAGTTACAATTTATTCTTCCTGATAACTGGTCAGCTGGTCGATTCCAAATGTCTGCAGATTGTTATTATCCAAATAATATGTGTCCAATTATGATAGGGTCACTGAGCCAACACTGGGCCAACCCTATGAAAGACAAAAAGCAGGATATATCGGAATCACATCAAAATATGTTGAAATGATGGTTTTGTTGACAGATTGCAGCCATTCTCAGTCAGAGGCAGTTGCCTGACACAGGGTTTACTTTCATTACTTGCTGTAACAAGACCATCATTTTGCATATCCTCTGTTCCTTCCTCTCCGAAAACAGAGTTTCTGCTTCTGAACATGTAAAATCATGTGGCAGCGGGAATCAATATTTTATAATACACCCTCTTTCACACTTTCAGTTTGTGTGTGTGTGTGCCAGTTATGAAGGAATTTCATGAACATGCCTTTCTCCTGGGGATTCCAGGGAAGACTGTGGTTTGTTTTAAAAAAGGTTAGGGCAGTCATGTGTTTCTGATTTAGATCTAATTCAAGTTGTCATATAAAATATTAGCTCCGATGGGATTTCGAATCATTTTTGATCATAACCGCCCGGGAATGTGTTTTGTGCACTTTAAAGTGCAGGCGAGGCATTTTTCTATGGAAACAAAAGGGCGCACGTGTGGCACAGAGAAAGAAAGGTAGGAAAAAAGAGAAGGAGGGTGAAAGAGAATCACATCCAGAGATAGGTGGTGCATTCTGGCAGACAGTAGGAATCCATTTCACGCCCAGATGAAAGCAGTGTGAGAGGGGGAATGTGTGTGTAGCCTGTGTATGATAGGTGTGGCAGGACAGGGGTTAGGCCTGTTAGCTTTTCCTAGGTGGAGGAGGGAGGGAGGGAACACTTCATAACCCGGACCAATGCTCTTTCAGTTCAATCAGTGACAGGCCCAAGGGGAAATTGATGGTGCTAGACAAAAAATCATAAATTATTAAAATACATCCCATGGACGACATGATGTGTCAAGTTTAGGGTGGCGCTAGAGGAAAAGTCAGGAGATCACCAAAGACATCAGTGGGAACATAAATGTCTGCTGAAATTGAAATAGTTCACCGTGGGTCATGCTATATTGTGAGAACAAGTGCAACCTTTGTTATGCCACAAGTAAATCTCTTCTTCAACTACAAAATATTTTACAGAACCAAAATGCATAATAATGTTATTAGTTAAATGTAATGACTGAAAAATGTACTCTTGGCAGCTCCCAGTGAAGCTCCTGTATCTATCAGGGCGTTCTCCTTTACAACACTGAAGTCCCTACAGATGTATTATACATGCAGGAAGGATGTGTCACATATCTCCACTATGAGCTATGTGATTAAGATGAAACAGTCAGGGAATAAACAACTAAAGGGGACTGCAGTTGATCACAAAGCTGTTTAAGGTCAACATGGCGTCATGGGAAGGGAGAGAGCGAATGTAGAGAGACTATGCTTAAACCAGAGAACTCTGGTTCCAGCTCCTGAGTTGGCTAGAATTTGCCCTGCTGAAGTGTCTTTGAGCAGGACACTGAATCTCCTGCTCTGAGAGATGTTGTTTCTAAACTAACAGGCAGAGAGGAGCCAGAGAAACACTTAAACGACCACATTGATGGTTTTAGCCCATTAGCCTTAAATCGCTTACACAAGTCTGCCCAAGTACACATATGTTTTTGGACCGATTTAGTACTGAGCAGGCAGTCACCTCAATTTCTTATGAAAACTTTAATCAAAACTGAATTCATTCATTCACACTGAACGTATTCTTTGTCAATCTGACATTGTAATTGTGTGGCAATGCAGTTGCAAGCACAGATTATTTTGAAATAAAAATTCATCATTTGGTGCATTAAAGGAAATGTGAGAGTTGGCTGCAGAATATCAACCCTTTTCATGCTAAATCGATATATAGGCATTGTTTAGCTTTGGTTTACCGATAAAATAGCTTGTAATTGAAATGAGAAGTATTAAAACAGTGAAGCTAACAGTCATTTTGAAGCGGTCAGCAGTCAGTGACTGGCCAAGATTATGGAGCTGCACACAGACAATAATTTTAGCAATACACATAATGTACAATATGAATCTACTGTATGGGGGCTGATGGCCATCTGGTTAGGGGCTGTGCACTGTCTCCTCCCAGCAGGCAACCAAAGCTGTGAGCCAAGACCCCAGGCCCAACACCCTGCCGGACTTTGAAATCAGATCTTTATTGTCCATAAAGCCTCAGCCAAGTATGAAGAATCAGCCCTCCCTAACAAAACACACTCATCCAGCAGAGAGAGGGACAAGATGAGAGAGAAACTGGGGGTGAGTGAAACACAGACAGAGAAATAGAGGAAGAAATTGGGGAAGAAAGGGGGTAGGGTGGTTGAAAGATAGATGTGGAGAAAGAACAGCCAATACAAAGGATAGAACAATGGCCATACTCACAACTATGCCACAGTTATTTATAGGTCACTGAGAGATAACTCAATTTTCATAACTTTCTAATTTTGTTGCGGTCCCAGTTCACATGTCAATACAGCAGCCTCTATGGAGTTCAGCTTTCCCTGCTAGAACATCACAGTATGTTCTGTTTCAGACACTGCATACTAATTATTGACCTTGTTTTGATCACATATGAAATGAGATATGCAAGGGAGGGACATAATAAGGTAAGCCTGAAATAAAGTAAACAAACAAAAGTTTATTAAAATAAATGTGGTGTGGAGATGAAGACTTTTGGAATAGAAAATAAAAATACAAAAGATTCAACTTTTCATTGTCTCTGTATAGCAATAGAGGACTAGAGGACCCTGGACACACCTGGAGGAATAGCAGATACTGCACATCACTTCTGAAGAGTTGTGGAAACTAGAAAACAAAAGGGTAGATTCAGAGAACCCTGATCACAAGATATCCAGAGGTTGATTTTCCTAGCAGGCACGAGCTGCCTTAAATGAATTATGAGATTTATGATCGTCTGAGACCAAAGCTGCACAGAGAAATCATGAGCTACTGGTGACAAGATGCAAAAAGTGATTGTGCATAAAAAGACTGTGTGGCTCTGTGCTAATGGAGCAGGAGTTTAGACAGAAAGAGGCATATCTCAAAAAGCCAAATGATGTAGTCAGCTGTACAAATATGTTTGATCAAACTATCATCATCGCGTTGATGCAAAAACTCCTGACATAAGGCATAGCTACCTTGGTCACAATGGTATGGTGAAATCTGTACCAGTTGACAAATATCTATCATGTCATGATATAAATTGTCATATTGCCCAAACCTATATGGAACCTGTGGAGTGTTGTATGCTGTACAGATTGTAAAGCCTTCTGAGAGAGAGTGGCTGGATTTGTGGCTAAACATAAAACGGATTTGACTTAACGTTGCACTCCATTATCGAGCTAACAAGTAACTGGCCTCTGGGTATTAAAGACAAACTCTGTACAAATTGCATACAATCTTCTCAATCTACCTTATTTAGCAGGCTGTTTATTGGTTGGTATTGGTTTATGTTGTTAGCAAAGTATTGTACATCCAGCGTAAACAAAGAAGCATTCATTTGGAGTCATATTCCTGGGGACTGGACTAGACTAGTATTCACTATCCTAGCTCTACTTTGGTCTCCACAAACTACTGAAAAATATACTACAGCTCGCTAGATGCATCATGTTCACCAGATAGTTGTTAACTTTGTCTGCTCTTTAGTCGTTTACAATGCGTTTAACAGAGCTTTTTTGGTGAAAACAGTTGCCCAACTGGAACAGGGTTGGTGAGAATGAACCAAAACAGTCAAGTTCTGGACCATAACACCAAAACACAAACCCTCTTAAATTACACATAGTAATTTGATCCATTGTTAATATAAAAATAATAATAAGCAATCTGTTAATCTTTCTGCTTCTCATTTTTTCTGCAATACAATGTATCTGATTTACAGTAAATTGCACAGAAGTGTCTGGAAAGCATGAGTCCATCACTCAAGGTAACTGAACCCAAATGTCAGGATGATGCACATAATATGTTACCTCCACATGGCCAACTCTGCCTATCAAACAGCAGGAAGCACCATCTTTCATGGTTATAACTTCCACCTGACATGATGTGAATGCTGCATTAGGCATAATCTCTTAGGAATGAAACATAGCTTACGTTATCAGGAGACTGTCTCTACTGAACAAATCCAATGGAAAACTCTACTCTACATTTTTAGACTTTTTTTGTCAATGCAGTGGAAGTGCATACTCACTGATAAACCTCTAAGACATGGCTCTTAAGAGAATAGTAACCACACTAACCACACAGTGTACCTACTGAAAGTCAAAATGTAAGGCTGTTAAGTGTTCACCCCTTTTACAGACCACAGGCAGCCGGTCCAGGTGACCTTGACTGGGTCATATTAATGAATCCCATAAGGATTGGAAAACTTGTTAAAGATGGTGTCATTCTTCTCTTTTTTGGACCGCAGTAAAGCAGGGTCAGTACTATAAACACAACCAAGTTGTTGAGACTCACCATTGGTTGGTTGAGTGTTAGAGTTTCCCCACTGGCCATTGCTCTTTTCAAATGAATTAATGCAAATTGTTGTCCTCTGGAGGCTTTTAAGCTTTGTCTATGCTCATCCGAGACACCACTGCGTGGGCCTCTGCACAGAAGCATTTATGCTCAACATGCTATTTGTTGCAGTATTCTCCAAAACGTCAGGGGATGTACAAAAAACATGAAGAAGAAAGAAGTCAACGAGTTTCACCAAAAGAACGCCATAAACCAAACATGGCTGTACCTTCTGCTCAATGCCGAGGAAGAATTGTAATTCATTGTAAACTCTAATCTAACTCTATCTACACCGATCAGTCATAACATTATGACCAATGACAGGTGACGTGAAGCATATTGATTATCCTATTAAAATGGCACCTGTCGGTGGGTGGGATGTATTAGGCATCAAGTGAATATGTGGGCCTTGAAGTTGATATGTTGGAAGCAGGAAAAATGGGCAAGCATAAGGATGTACGCAACTCTGACAAGTGCCAAATTGTGAGGGCTAGATCTCCAAAACTGCAGCTCTTGTGGGGTGTTCCCGGTCGGCAATGGTCAGTACCTACCAAAAGTGGTCCACAGACAACAGGGTCATGAGCAGCCAAGGCTCATTGATGCGTGAGGGGCAAAGGCTGGCCTGTGTGATCCGATCCAACAGAAGAGCTACTGTAACTCAAACTGCTGAAAACGTTAATGCTGGTTCTGACAGAAAGATGTCAGAACACACAGTGCATCACACTTTGTTGCGTATGGGGCTGTGTAACCACAGACCGAACAGGGTGCCCATGCTGACCCCTGTCCACCACTGAAAGCGCAGACAATGGGCATGTGAGCATCAGAACTGGACCACGGAGCAATGGAAGAAGGTGGCCTGGTCTGATG
>JAVQJL010048867.1:0-12821 GCA_036024295.1 Nannoperca obscura
TCTCTCTCTCTCTCTCTCTCTCTCTCTCTCTCTCTCTCTCTCTCTCTCTCTCTCTCTCTCTCTCTCTCTCTCTTCTCTCTATTTTCCCTCATTTTTAAATCAATTGGTTTTTCATGGCCTTCTCTCTTTCACCTTTTTTTTTTTTTTTATGAGGAGAATTTTTTTTACATAGCCCTAAAATGTGACTTACGACAGCTGGGATCACTCTGGTTATTAAGAACAAAATTTGATGCTGTGGATCTGACTGTTGCAGGACATACTGCGCTGTGCTTTATTTTCTCAGCTGGAGCCAACAAAGTTGGTTTTTCATGTTTGGCTGATGTTTTGGGTTGATAGTTCACACTTTCGGCACATTTCCTAACATGGCCCACCACTGTTTAGCAGTGAAGATGAAACACCCTGCAGTTTTTCCCCTCTCCATTGGTCATCCTTCTCTTGTTTTTTCTAATCTTGTTTGCTTTTCCATTTTTAATGATGTAGCATTTTGTTTCAAATCTTCCTGGGCTCTGTAACTATAAAACATAAACTGTTGCTCAAGTCATTTTGTCTTTGCAAAAAGCAGGGAGAGAGTCATCATTTTGCTGTCAATGTCACCACTACAGAATAGTGACTACAGGAGAAAGAAAGATGGAAACAACAGCAAAACAAAGAGCTGGAAAAGCAGGCAGACGCAGGAAAAGAAGAAGTGAGATGAAAACACAAATGAGTGAGAGGAGGAAAGGGTATGTAGAGGGGGAAGAGGAAGGAAGGGCAGTGGGAGAAAAAAGGCATTTAAAAGAATGAAATAGAGGTGCAGAAAAAGCAAAAGAAATCACAGTTGTTCCATTTTCCTGGCTGTCTGAACTTGGCTCTAAAAATTGGAAACAGTGGCGTTCCTTAATCTCCCATCACCTGCACAGAGTGTATTCAGCGTCTGATAAACCGCCCTGCAACCCTGAACTACCACACACACACACACACACACACACACACACACACACAGAGAGAGAGATTTAAATATAAAAGGATCATTCATCTAAAGAGGAACAGACACACACGCAGCTCCATACATACTAAGGCCGTGTGTGTAAACGGTATAATTTAACTTGATCTCAAGTCACGATAGGTTTGTGCTATCTGTGTTGATATTTAAAATAACTGGCGCAGCAGCAGTGGTGACTGGAATAACAATCCTTTGGAAAAACGATATCGGATTCAGTTCCTGCCGAGTGAGTCGCCTCAGAACTGGCCTGCTGTGGTTGAGAAATGAGGCTGCCGGGCAGATGTCATATCCGGGTATGTGTTGGTGAGCAGTAGATCACACTGTATATTCCTGATTACTTAGTCATGGGCCTTATCTGCAAACTGCCACATGGCTACTTGACAGTTGGCTTGGCCCTGCCATTACTGTCCTCCTTTCTACCTCAACATCCCCCTCATTCTCTTGCTCTTTTTAAATCTTTAAGAATTTACATTTTACTCCACACTTTTTCTGGTGTCAATCTGCCCTCCTTTTATTTCTATCTACTCTCTCTTTCACCCTCTGGTACTGAAATTAAAAGTTGAGTTTCACAGAGGAAAGATAAAAAACATCTTTTACCTTTTTTCCAACAGCTTTCTAATACTTTCCCGGATAACTTCATACTTTATACAATCAAGTTTTTTCAAACTTTATTGTCCTCTTAATTTCAGAAAATTGGAAGCAAAAATTGTGTAAACGAGATGTTGTTTGTTAGTAGGATTTTAAATTGAAAATGTCAGGTCAAAAGCAAAAAAAACAAACAACATAAAAACCCATCTGCAAACAGTCCCACCTCAATTACACAAGAGTCTTTATTTTTGGCCGCAGCATATGTGAGAAGTGTTATCAAGCTAATTGAAGAGTCTAATTCCAAAGTGAGATATGAGCCCTTTACTCTTAGAGAACTAATTTCATCTAACCACAACAAAAGTCTAGAGAAAAGGACTGCAACTAAGTTAAGCTGCTTCATCATCAATCCTATTTTGAAATAAATATTTAAAGTTTATGGAATGCTAAAGCTTTTTAAAATGGATTTAATGCATTCAAGATTAGAGCTTCTAAATTGCAAAATAAGTTGTCATTTATCTTAGACCTACTCTAGTACTGTACTGAGTATATCCATTTTATTCTACTTTATACCACTACATTGAAGAGGGAAATATTTTTCTTTTCATACAGTTACCTTTACCTGAAAGCTACAATTACTAATTATTTTTCAGATTCATTTTACAGCTTTTAAAAAACAATATTAAAGATTAAACCAGTGGTTCCCGACCTTTTTGGCTTGTGACCCTCTCACATAAAAGCAGGTGTCTGTGAAATGTCAGACGTTTCACCAAAGAGTAATTTCCTCACTTAACTTCACAGATGGTTTGATTTAAATAATTGTTCGAGGCCCAAAGAGGTAAAACTCTAAAATGAATACAAGTTTGTGTAGCAGAACTTTTTAATCTTCTTTCTTACGACATTAATCATCTTATGACCCCCTACATTTATCTTGTGACCCCCAGGTTGTGAACCACTGGAATAAACGACCAAATTATACCTAAAGTATATAACTAAGTTTCACCTCAACCAGCTATATAATTTTTATTTTTGAAGCTTAAAGTACATTTTTTATTAAAGTAGGATTTTGAATGCAGGATTGTTATATTGGTACTTTTACTGAAGGAAAGAATCTGAGTACTTCTTCCACCACTGAGACCACATCATTTCCTAATGTGACTCCTTTCTAATGACCTTGATGACACCACAAACTCTTGTACCCGGAACTAATTGCAACATGAGGACTCATTAGCCAATGGCAGTTGTCCTCCCATGGGCTGCCTTACCCATTTTTCCCAGGACGGGCCACCGGGACACCAGTGTGACCTACTTCTTTAAAAAGTTACTCCACAACATCCTTGTAAACTCTTAATGGTACAAATTTCATTCCAGTTTATGAACTATGACCTTTCCTCCCTCTGGACCCACGTTCACACCACATGTGATGTCGATAACAATTGTTTAAAGCTTGATTTATAGTCAAACCACACGTAAAAGGGTTATTATCTCATTGGCATTAATAAAAGAAAAGTATGATTGCAATAAATTCACTCAACAAATCACAAACAGCCTATGATAGAAATACTAATGAAGGCAATAAAACAGTCTGTCCAGAGATATTGTTAGAGCATAGTGTAATCTAATTTCATTATGAAATGTTGGTGCGATTAACGCCTGGCAGCTAATCATCTCATAAAGGCAATGACGATTCTCTGCACACCCATCTGAATAAAACAAAGAGTGACGCCCGCTCCCCTGCGCCCATTTAAAACACTCTGTGTCTGTTATTGTCACCACTGCTGTGCGTGTGGCCAGGGGGATGTGTGTGTGTGTGTGTGTTAACCCCGCACATCCTTGTATGTGTGTGTAAGTGTACTCTATATGTGTGTAGGCGTATATCTCTTTCAAAGACACATTAACACCTTTTCACTTGGCAGCGTTTACAGGGTGCCGTCTTGGGAATAGCACAGCTATGGTACAATACATCTGGGACTCCTCTACACCACCTCCTTCTATCGGCCCATTTACTCTCCTCTCCCCCTTCTTTCCTCCCTTCTCACCTCCCACCACAACCCCTCTTCACTCCTCCTAAGCTTCTTTTAAATCCCAAAGGGTTTTTAAAAAAATGACTGCAACATTATGCAGAAGGAGTGGAAAGATGGGGGGCAGCAGTAGTAAACACTGCTCACCCTCCTAACTATGGCTTAAACCATATGACCACATGACCCCTTTCATACTTGAGACATACAGGACATATGACACAGGTCCACACAACACACAATGGACCTGTGAGACCATTCATATGAAGCTGTTCATACACTTACACTTTGGTTAGAATTCCACAAAATTTAAGCCAATAATCACCAAATGAAAGCTAAGTTTCACGTACACTTTCTATTTCTATTTTTTTTGTTATCTCTCTTTCTCTTTTCACTGAGTTGGTTAAATGACTTATTAAACTGGTATATTAAATACATTTTTAATTTGTGATAGAAACGCTACCTCGCCAAAACCAAACAGCATACGGCTCGTGTCCAACCCTGGTGGAGAGGAGAGTCGGCTGGCGCACATTGGCCCATTCGGACAGACCACTGGTGAGATACATGTGTGTCAACTCTGTGTTTAAGTGACATGGTCAGTGTGTGTGGCAGTAACATAAAGCACTTTCTACCTCTACCTAACTCATTTCTAATTGTCAGCATTGCTAAACACACAATACAGTTGTTGTTGTTATTCATCTCTAAAGTTTATTTTGTCAGATGACTTTGCCATCATGATAACAAGGTGATCTTTGCAAACAGGAGAGGGATAGAGGGGAAGAAGAAAATACTCTGGATACTGTTATGCAAAGTGTTGTGTTGTGCTTACTGAAAGACTATGAAGAAGAAGACATTTGGTTATCAGGTGTTTCAGTGTGAAGAGGAGATATTTACAAAGATTACCAAATTGTTTTGTAAGCAGTGTTTTCATTTAACCAGCTTAGTGTGAATGTAGTTTTTGACAGTCACACATGTATGATTGAGAGTGTGTGTACATTTATGCGCTCACACACCTATTATCTCTTTGTCCCCTCTTCCTCGCTCTGCGTGGATGAAACGGCGAAAGGTCAAGTGACTCTGCTCCCTCTTCTCCTCTGTCTCGCCTCCTCTCTCTCTCTAATGTGTATGTAATGAAGGGCAGAGAGGGCGGGACAGGCAGAGACCATTAGCATGACAATTTCACATTATAATGAACCCACAAGACTGAGCTGCATATACTGTACATGTATGTGTGCCGGAACTGACGTCTATTTACTGCTTTAATTTTCCCTGGTGATTGTGTTCCTGATCAATAATGCAAACACATGGTTGGGGGCGTTGCAGCTGATTCAGCCATCATGTGTGGGCATGTGCTGGCAGCGGGCAAAAGACATACAGTACAAAAGTGTGTGCAACAAAAAAACAATCAAGTAAAAGGAGAAGGAGCTTCTTTTAGACACTTAAGGCCGCCAATATTTTATATTTTTGTGTTAAATCAAGCTCATATAGCTAATTCCTCTACCACAGACCTCAACTGCTGTCCAAAAACGATTAAAAACACATCCGTGAGTCACACTGTGGCACCCATAAACTGTAAATAAAGATTAACGACGGGTCTCTACTTCCTCCCACTGTACAAAAATGAAGCCAAAATATTCAGAACACGGGAGCTGCCATCTTGCGCTGGTGATGTCATTTTGAGTCTGCGCAGTAGTGATCCGTGGTGGAGCTGCGGCACGAGCACGCTCGCAGTGGTCGATCATGACATCACACCCCATTTTAATAGCATCAAATAAAGAATTAAAGCTAAGCTGATCCAAAAAATGAACACTTGAACAAACATCAGTGTGATAAGAACTACTGGGCATTGTAGTTTAAAAAAATAAAAGAATAGTCCCTGGCAAAATACTTTTTTTTTGTACTAATTGAGGAATGTGGTGCCGAGCTGTTTCGGGAAATTACTGAGCTCTTTTTAAAAATAAAACGTTGGGTTTGGGGCTGAGAGCAAGAAAGTATTAAGACACTTATACTTTGTTGGTTTTGGTCTTTTAATGGCTTTTGTTGACAATAAGAAAAATATAGAATAACATTATCCTTATCCTTTAACTAGGAAATCAAATGACAAAATGCAAATGACAGTAAGCGCTTAAAATTCTAAAAGAAAACAAACTTTAAGTTACACCCCATTTTAAAATCTAATTTTGAAATTTAGCAGATGTGGTAGTGGTGGATGTGCGATGTGACACTGAGAGCACCAAAATGTCTGTTGTGTGCACGTTCATAATGGACTGTGAGGGGAGAGAGAGTGAGTGAGTGGGGCTGTTGGCCTCTGTCCTTGGTGAGTAATGACCACAGAGGAGGACAGATGATCATGTTCATCAGCTCCCAGAACTGAGGCTACCAGCCCCCCTGCTGGGGAGGATCAGTCAGGCTGATGGCCCATAATCTGTGTGTGAGTGTGTGTTTATGTGTGTGTGTGTGAGTGTGTGTTTATGTGTGTGTGTGTGTGTGTGTGTGTGTGTGAGCCTGAGGATGAGTAGAGAGAGAGCAGGGATGGAGAGAGGAGATGGGTGGCAACCATGATAATGAGTCTTACTGTTGATTATGAAACATATAAGAGGGAGCGTGCACAGTGTGTGTGTCTGTGCATACCGTTGCACACAGGGGTGGATGAGTGTGTGCGGTATTAAAAGTACTTATCACATTTATTACAGAGCTGTTTTATGTCCGGCAGTTGCAGGGCTTGCTTAAGGGGAAAATTAGGTGTGCTGACTAGCCTTTTCATTAGCACGCCATTAAAGTTTGAAAAGTAGCTAAAAAGCCGAGGCTGGCGGTACATACTGAGAAGCTGCCAAGTGGAGGCTCAATATCATTAAGGCTAGTTTATGTTTTTGAGGAAGTTTCAGCTTTAGGCTTTGAACTCAACCCTCTGATCAAAAGCTGGGAAAATAAAGGTTTCATTCAGAAGGCTGTAAATGTCAGTGTATAGTTTATTTTTATTTTTTTGATAAACTTTGTCGGCAAGATCCACAATCTGTTTTGAAATTTTGAATGTTTAGATTTTTTAAGAAAATGGATATGTGCTGGAGAGAGAGCTCTCCACTCAGCACTGAGTTGAGCTGAATTGATTGCAGATTCAACCTGTGTTCACATCACACGTTTTCTCTGCAAAATAAACCAAAACAGAATCGTGCTTGTAAGTCAGCAATAAACTGTATTGCTTTTCAAGCTAAACTGTGAGACTAATCAATTCAGGGCTATGCTTGTGTGCTTTATGTGTGTGTGTGTGTGTGTGTGTGGCTATGACAGTGGGACTTTTAAGTGTAATCTGTGTGTTACAATGATGCAAACCCTTGAAACAGCACTTTCATGTTTCAGTTTGTCTTGTTCTCCGGAAGCACAAACAAACCCGGTAGAAGAGCTCGATAACATTTGCTTGGTGAAGAATACCATGAACATTGTGTCCGCACTTTAAGTCACATCAAATCAATAGTCCCCTGACAACAGAAACCGTTTCATTATAGAAAAGATCTCAAGCCAATTTGTGGACTATGTGTGAAAAGAAAGGAGTGTAAAATGTTTAACTGTATCAGTTATTCGGATTCAATTCTGCTGTGTTACTGTCGATGTTAAGCGGGAGTCCGTGCCTAAGTGGGCTTATCAATGTTTCTATTTGTTCATGTCAAAGGATTTTGGGGACATTGACATTTGTAGGATTTTCGCCATGAAAGCTCATGTTTTAGGCTATTTTCATCTGTGTTTCAATGTAACAGGGACAGAAAACATCCTCTTTCTTAAAGCCACCATTTGACAAAATGTTTGTTGTCATAGCATTAAATTATTGTGATGCCAAAAGTGTTTGTAGAAATCCTGCTCTCAGCCCATTTATCTCCGTTTTTAAAGAAGCGTCTGACATGTAGTCAAGAATGATGAAGTACTTTACATGAAGTGGCTTTATGGTATTGTATCATTATATGTGTCTTCCTATAGAATTAGCTTCTGCTATATGTGCTTGATGGTTTAACAATGGCCATTAGGTCAGATCCCTGAGGGCACTGCATCTTTTTGATATTAGACTATTACAGGGATTTACCAGAGTTATCTGGCTATCAAATGTGAGAAATGACCGCTGAAAATAGTTTTGTCCCTTTTGTCCGCTCCAAGCACCCGTAGTTTAAGTTCAAGAGTCACGAGTTCACCTGAACTCCCAAACCGCAGGTAAGTCTGTTTGTCTCGCGCACAGCCATGACGTAACCTGACGTTAGCTAGCTGTCGTGTATTAGCATTGGTTAGCTCTGCCAGACTAGGATAACTGCAGTAAATTGAGGACCACCTGCAGACCCCTGTTGAATCACGGACTCCACTTGAGAACCAAGATGCTGACATCATTAAACAAGCGCAGGACTCTGAACTCTCTAACAGCCTGTGATACCCCACGACCCCCCTCTACTTTCTATAAAAGCACAGTCTGTAGAAAAGGCACTCCTGCGGGGTCGACTCTGTTGACTATAGTGGAAACACCTGGCGCCGAGATTTCAGGTTGCATCTCCTTGATAGGTCGACCCTCCCGTACCCTCGACTCCACATCCCACTCCATTGCGCTCGCCTGTTGTCAATCTGGTCCGTAAAGCCCTCCCCCGAGATATGAAATAGGCCGTGCGGCTCCCTGGATCCCGCACTATTTGCCCAGACGGCATCCGCTCCGTCCAAACACTGAGTGCGTCTCTGCTGCGGTGCGTTGCGCGCAGGCTGGAGAGAGATGACAAGAGCCCCGCGGAACTGGCCAGACAAACATGGATCTCCGCAAAACGCTGATTTCGGTGCTTTGGATATTATTGCTGAATCTAGAAGAAGACTGTCACGCCGAGGAAGGTATGTGGAAACATGTTGTTTTGTGCGTGTGGCTCCGTTGTACCCAAAGCGGTCGCCGCAGCAGGCAGCGTTGATCGACAGGCAGATGTCCGCGGCCGAGGTAGTTTGGCTTTTGCGCTTGTCCTGTGGTGAGAAGCAGGTGCATTTCTCTCCAACCCATGAGAGGGCACGAACAGTAGCGGAGTTAAAACTGCACATGTGAAGGAGATTTAGCTTTTATTGTGGAGAGACGCGTCTCAAAAAGCGGTGTTATGACAGATTTACGCATTAGAGCTCGGATAACCCAATGTCACACGAATTGGTAGAAAATCCAAATAAATCAACGCGACTCTTTAGTAGAATAGCTCATCAAAACCCGCACAATGTATTATTTGCAGCCTTCACTCCAGCATTGCAGATTGTGAACTAACTGGCTGATGTGTGCAAGTTGTTTAATGATCCCGTTCTGAAGACAAAAACTGAGTACAAAGAAACACATTTCTGTTGCCACTGTCTGCTTCAGTATCCAGTTTCTGATTTATTCAGAAAGGAAAAGTCGGTTTCGTTCAGACACCCGTTCTCCTCAGGAGAAAGAAATCCCCGGTCTGTTGTCAAAAAGATTTGGATTGTGTGGTGGGCATTTGTCACGGCATCTTTGTGCAACTGGTTTCTTTGTCTTTTCATACCCTAACAGTCACAGATGCTGTGACAGGATGCATTAGGCTGATGCCTTATTGCTTATCCCACTGCATGCAACACTCCTCCGTTTTTAGCACGGTTCTTCTCCAATTCCTTCCACCAGTTTTAAAACAGCAGGGAAACTGTTCTCTCCTTTACTTTCTTTTGTCTTTCTGTCAGCGTTAAACCAAGAATAATTATCAAAGCAGTAATGCAGGGGAACAATACATGATTCACGGAGTGTTTTATCAAGATTAAATGCTGATGTGGGATCAGGATTTGAATTGCTGGCTTGTTTAATTGCCCCTGTGCCTCTGCACTGAAGTGTGTCAGAGAGTGAGGGAGCTTGGAGGGAACTGCTGTGGTCCAACAATTTACCGGCAGCCTGGCTGATTGCCACAGATAAATACTTTCTGCACTCACAAGTTAGCCAAGATATTGTAAACCTATGTAACTTCAGCTCAAACTAACACACAGTGCTGATTTGATGTGTTTGTGTGTGTGTGTTTCTCACCGGCTGGCTCGAGTGAAACCAGGAAAGTAATCCTAATCAGTTCTGAGATTGTGAAGTGGAAAAGAACATAATGGCTTCAGACACCCAGGCTCTTTCTAAAGAGTGCCGTTATTGGCAAGCTGGCTGAGTGGATTTTGGACACACACACACACACACACACACACGTGCATAAAAACACACAGCCGAACATACACACACACACACACACACACACACATACATACAGTAACCTATATGTACTCCGGAAAAGTACATCTGGCACACTTCACAACCACACATCATTGACACAGTGCACTACTGGAACACACGCAACTCAGGATCAAATGCACACACTTGCTTGACATGTACATGTTGTGCTTGCAAGCTCTCTCATGAAACACACACACTTGTGCACACATGCGTGAAATGTTCTGGTACTTAAGGGGCCCTTTAGTGCACGCACACACGTGTACAGTCGCACACACGAACACTGGCCCGTTCACATTTTGCGCCCTCCTTCACTTACACTTCCTCTCAAGCATTGGATGCAACACACGCAGTCCCATTGCCAGATTGATTCGGTTCCCTGGAATGCTGGGTAGCCGGATTTGGATGCTAGCTTTTGTTTAATTGATGTTGTGACAGCGATTAATTGCTGTGAAAGCAATGTGCTCCTGAAGGCTGGTATTGGCAGCAATTCTTCTCGCTGTTCGCAAGGATTCGGAAGATGGAGAAAACACTGGAGAGCATTTGTCCTTCATTTTTATTTTTTTTATTCTCTGCCATTATATCCACATTAAATGCGACACATGATTTAGTGTATCCGGTTGGAGCGCATACCTCTGCTGTGAGAGCTGTGTCTTAACAAAGGAAGCGTGTACATAAATCTGCCCTGTATTTGGGATTTGTTAAAACCTCCTATTATATTACAGTATTTATGTGGCTCTTTGATCACTATTCATAAAAAGTTTGAAGATTGTCCTTGTCCCTATTTGAATCCTTTAGTAGCTTTTATTCACAGTTTAACATCCTCCCTTTTGTGTTTGTCTTTATTTTATTTCTCCTCACGTGCCAACAGTGTTTTCCTGTGTTGCATCTATGCGAGACTACATTCCTGTTACTTCTTCCTCCCTTTGTGCTTCTTTCTTTAGGCCCCCTGTCTTCCTGGTTTTTTTTGTTCCTACCACTGTCCTCTCGTGTCATCCTCTTCTTCCTCTCCTCTACTCCCTCCTATTATTCTTTTCCTTTTCTCCTGTGCATGCCTGCGTCCTGACTTTGCAAACACTAATATGACCGGGGGTGGGCTGCAGCCGGTAGCCAGGCAGGCAGGCAGACAGACTGACAGAGCCGGGTGTCCACCATCCCATACCGGCACCTCACGCACAGTCAATCTAGCCACTCCCCCTCCCTTCAGGCCGCTTTTCTCATTCCCCGCACCTCACCGCTAACACACCTTGGCATCTCATCGGGATCTCATTTACTTCCCCTCTCCTCCCTCTTCTCGCTCGCTCCCTCCCTCCCTCTGCATCCATCCATTCTGCATCCATTCACTCTGCAGCAAGCTGAGAGAGCGAGAGGGCACACGCTAGGTACAGAACAATAGAGGCAGAGTGATAGAGGGGAGCGGAGTGATGGAGAGCGAGAGAGTCTCCTAGTAACCTGTGGGGTCGTCCTGTTTGTGCGGCCGCAGCCTTGTTTGATGCCTTGTCGTGTCGGGACGGCCGGGTGACGTGACTGCACTATGTTCTTGGCAGGCATTCAGCCTATTGTTTACCTGGCTGCAGCCTTGTGATTGGTCTTCCAAGTCTACCAGTCAACCATCTCACAGTAGTGAACGGTTGCTTAAAGCCCGATCCTAATATAGTTCCAATGCAAAATATCTTATCTTAAAAGGTTAAAAGTGCTCTGAAGGACCTATAAAGCCTTTTGTGAAAAGGTTTCTTTGGAGGGGATTCTTCATGATTGTAATCCTACATAGTCTGATTAATAAACACACAATGGATGTCTGCCAGTGTTCAGGAAGTATTTTATGAAAGTAAAAGTTGTGGAGTTTTATGTTGGTGGAAGGGAATGCAAACGTGTGTGTGTGTGTGTGTGTGTGTGTGTGAGTGACTGATCTCAGAGCTCTAATTCTCTTGTTCCTCTCCTTTGCTTCTTGTGTCTGTATGTTTTATGAAGTGGAGTAGTAAGGTTTTGGCATAAGCACATTTTTATCCATTCAAGCTGAAAAGTTGTCAACCTGTTCGGTCGCATCTTCACCTAAATTCGCGCTACCCAGGAGGTTTTCAGCTTCTTTTCATAGACTTTCTGTGCAGGCGTCCACCTCATGCGGAGTTACAAGTAATGCTTGCTTTTGCTTTTTTTCCCCACCTCTGCAAGCTCTCTGTAATGTTAACAAAGTAGTTTTAGTCACCTAACCAAAATCAGAACAAAAGAACCCTGATATTCGATGTTAATGTCTGGTGAAAAGAGTTGCTGCGATGTGAATAATCCTGAATAATTAGTACTTAGAATCAACCTGATTGTCTAATATTGGGTTTACCAGCAGCTGCCAGACTGGCAAGAGGAGTAGCACTCCCAGGCATCAATTGGGACTAATAGTCTGTGATTGATGCAGGCTTATTTCTGCTCTGCTGCCGCTGCCAGGCCCAATGCACCGGTCCATCTTTGGCTGGCAGGGACAGCCTTGGACCCGTGCGTGTTGGATCAGATGACTCTGACCTCTGTGAGTATGAAAGGTCAGAGTGATTTGTGAAGATGGCAGGCGTGTCGCCGCGACATTCTCTTGACGAGGGACCTCAGGAACGCTGTCATTTTCAGGAGGAGAAGCCGAGGGTGAAGACGGGGGGAAGGGTAGAGGCACAGGTGCGGCGGAATGAATGGAGGGAGGGAGGGGGAGAAAGGAAAAAGGAAAAAACGATGCATTACAAGCAGAAGAAGGAGGAGAGGTGTGTCAGGTCGAGGGGTGAGGAATAAGGGAGGCTGAGTTGGACCAAAAGCTTGGAACAGTGGATGACGGAGTGACAGAAAGAAAATTGGAGGCGAGTAAAGGCAAGTGAGAAGGGAGCAGGTGACGAGGGAATTGTAAGCTGCCACCACTGCTTTGTTCCACAGCACTTGTATGTTACATGCAATCAAACAGACCAAGGGTTCCTATAACAAGTTATGCAGCAGCTCAGCCAGATCCTTATTTACCTCCCACTACACTAGAACGTGTGTGTGTGTGTGTGTGTGT
>JAVQJL010048868.1:0-12474 GCA_036024295.1 Nannoperca obscura
CAATTAGCAGCCATTCTTCTGAATTCCAGCCTGTTTCTGTTTATGCTGCACACTGAGAAAGAGCCCTCAGGTGACACACACACACACACACACACACACACACACACACACACACACACACACACACAGTCACACATGTGCAGGTTCATTAGCATGCTAATTGGAGGTGAGGACAGTGTGGTGTGGAGGTGGTGCAGAGCAGCCCCAATGTATTAATCACATGCATCGGAGAGACCAGCTGACTCCCCAACCTGGTTTCTCAGCACCCCACCCCCTCACCCCTGCACTTCCTTCCACCCAGTCTGCCCACCTCCCACTGAAGCCGGCCTCTATGACTCCCCGCTCAGCTGGTAAAGAGACTTTCGATGCACAATGGACGCTGTGTTCACACAGGTTCATTAAACACTGGAATTTTCTTTTTCAAACTCTTTGCATCTACAACATCTACAAGGCATTCATTTACCCATCTTATGTGTTTCATTTCTTAATTTTTAATTACTTGTTTGGTTTATTTATAACTGCTGTTTAAATCATCATGTGTGATAATTCTTTCATATTTTATCTATGTATGTAGCTGAGGAGGTAGAGCGGGTTGTTGGTTCAATTCTTGGCTAAATTGCCTCAGATGGAGGCAACTTGGGCAAGGTTAAGGTTGAAAAAGTGCTAAAAGTAAAGATCACTTACCTTTATAGGTTTGTGTCCTTGGCCAGGACACGTCTGTAATAAAATGTTATTATTATATCATCCTCAGTAAATGCTAATAAAATGCAAAGATAAAAACCTGTTCCACTGATGTTAATGATGGGATAATATGGCAAAGTAAGAAATCTACCTTTAAAGAAATTAATGAACAAAATGGTGCTTTTTTTTAAGGAAGTCAAAATTTCATCTAATTCACCTACACAGTGCCTTCAGTTAAAGCTTTTATTAGTTCTCTTTTCACTGAAAGCTGCATTAATAGATTTGTGGCCATCTGACATGGACATATTATCAACTTATGAAGTCGTATTTGAGAATATAAACAACATATGCATTCATTCGGAGACATGTTTTTGTCCACCTGATGAATGTGAGTCGATTATTCAATCTTTCAGCTGTGTTGGTCTACCAACTCCTAAAGGAAATACAGCATCTGGCTGTTGAACTGCTAAATGCCCCACTGTGTTCATCAGCTCGTCTCTCACTGTCTCTGTCTGCTGTTTGGTGCCGGGCAGGTAATGTTTGTGTGTGTGGTGTGTATCTGTAAATCACACACAACCAAAACTCTGCAGAGCTGCGGAGAATTGCAACTGAGATCATTTATGGGATTCGTCACGACAAATGACAATTTTCACATTGCACATTGCACATAGTCATTTGATCTGTTGTTAACGTACAAATATTGATTCGTGCAGCTTAAAGAGCCCTTTAATGTCTGCCTGAGTGAATTAAACACAAACACACGTGTGGATTTAACTGGTACGAGATGTACTGTGTCTTTCGTTTCCATGACACTGTAACTGTGCCAGGTACTATCGAACAGATAATGAGCTGATGTGTGAATATGTGAAAAGCTCCCAAGTGTTATGTAGGCAGAGGGATGCAGAGAGAGGAAAAGAGCCAATGAAGCAGCCAAAAGTAACCTGCTGTTACTGTAACAAGGGACCCTGATAACACAGTAATAACAGGCTAATCGTATTTGGGTTCAGAAACCACAACATGCTAATTCAATTAGCTTAATAAGCCCCTGTAGATAAAGGGCTTGTTTCGGCTGTTGTGATTGGCTCAAGGTCCCAGGGAGGTGGTCCTCTGGGGCAGTATGTCTAAGCATCCGCCGCCACCAGTAGAGGGGGAACTTCCAGTATGCCAATGTACTGTTCACTGTGTGTGTGTGTTGCATATTCAAAGGTGTGGGACATTTTGTACGTATCCTAATTTTTCTTTTGCTTTTAAAAAATATATCTTTAACAAATTATGTCTGTATGATGTATAACTAAGTTGTTTCCATGGAAATGTCGTGTTGATTGGCAGGCGGGGCTTGCCAACACACACAGTGGCGTTGCTGTCAGTAGATCAGACCTGGGCTATATTTCACGCAGAAAGTTTTCCCACAAGTCTGACTCCAAGTAGAGTTGCCTAAATGTTCTTTGAGCTGAGGCTGACAGACACGAGTGACAGCCTACACACAAGTTTGACCAACAGATTCTCCAAAGAAACAAATCCCCAGCTCCTGTAAACTGTGCACCCTCTTAAAATATCAACAACGGGGGGAGAAGTTGCTCGTCCCTTGGAACTTTCTTTATTGTTTGTCTCCGCAAACACACGACACAATGCCGAACAAAACCAGCCTCAGTCTATTGTCCTGGTGCTGTGTCTCAGTTCACTCTGAGCGTCTGTCTCAGCGCTGGGCTCTTTGTGTGGAGATGCACAGAAAGGCACGGTGGTATTGTTTCAGCAGCTGAGGAGGAGAATGGAACTGTTACAGTGGGGAGAATTGGCAGCTGAGCCCAGCGAGGAGATTCTCCACACAGTATTAGGGAGAGGGATCACGACGCTCCACCGCCGCGCTGGCCCGTTCACCCCTCACACACACACACACACACACACCCCAAAACTAGACGCGCAGCTTCGGCTCCCTCCCCTTCCCTGTGAAATCTGCATTCTCTCTTAACCCTTTGTTTCTCAGCAGACGAGCTAATCTGTTTACGGGTGTTTGTGAGGGCGTCTTTGTTTGCACCACACACATATGCATGTGCACACATACACATACACATTAATCTGCAGGCCACGAGCCAGCTGACACCAGCAGAATATAACACCAATCCCCACAGACTCTCTCCTGCAAACACACACGGCCGTTCCTCTTTCTTCCTCCTTCTTTCTTCATTTCTGTCTATCTTTCTCCCAGTTTCCCAGATGTATATGCGTGTTTATGCCTGTGCATGCAACAACATGCATATTCTCCCCAGCTATAGAAAGTGGGGGATGGTCTATCTGATCAGCAGCACGTAAAGCAGATAAGAGAGGAGGCAGTGTCAAATGAAGAGAGGCAGTGTATAGGCAGAGAGAGGACGGTGTCTGGAGGCAGAGAACTGCTGTGAACAACACAGCTCATATTTACAGATGGATTTGTTCAGAAGCAGAGGGCACAGCTGGATCTGTACATGTACACATCAGCAAAAGCTACACATGCACACTCGCTCTCTAACGGGGCCCGTTTCTCTCCTCACACCAGCTCGATCCCCCTCATCAAACGTCACAGCAATTGGAGAGATTAGACAGCGCGGATTAGACACCACGAGGCTGCCTCTTTTTGAAGCGTTGCACGTCTTTGTGCTCCATTCTTTCCACCTCTTTCATTTCATAAGACGATATTATATCAAGTGGTGGTAAGACTCACATTCACAACAACAGAGTCTCCGTTGATTCACTGACTATAAGATACGGGTGAGTAATTATGTAAGAAGTAAACACTTCTCTCTGGCTGCTTATTCCACATTGCGCCGGCATACTTGTTTATTGGTTAGCCTTACTAGATTTCCCTGCCTCTACTTGTGCTTTGATTAATGAGACACACACACACACACACACACACACACACACACACACAGGCACGTGCTCTCAACACCAGCTCCCCTCTCACCAACTTAGTGGCGCTATTAGTAATGATTGAACCCTATCCAGTGGATGTAATATATTAGCAGGGAGATTATTCTGACGTTAAAACATGTTCCCTGTGCTGACAGCATCATCAATCACCCTCACACTGCCTGTAGAAGACTCACACAGTGGACGTAATTGCTTCAGCATGGGGTTGGGGTGAGGGGAGGGAAGGAGGGAGGGCGAGGAGAAGGAGAGTGTGTGTTTGTATTTGCATGTTGGCCATACAGGCAAGTGCAGCACAGAGAATAAAGGACACTGCGCTGCCTAAACTGGCTTCTTATGATCAAGATTAGTCGAAAATAAGCTTTAATCTGACTCCTTTGTCATGACAAATGACTCCCAACAATTATTTCTGATGTTTTCAGTTAATGGGACTAAATGTCTCTATTACGGGCTTAAGTACGAGTCCAATACACGTGGATAGAGCTTCTTTTCTTTGCCTTTTCATCCAATCTCAAGTTTCCGGCTTGAGTGAAAAGAAATATTCAGATTTATTTAGCAGCACCACAGTGAAAGAATACAACATCACATGTAAAAGTCCTGTATACAAAATGTTGTTTAAAAGTAAAAGTTCATAATTATCAGAAAATCTGAAATCAAAATGAACTATTTTACACGCATTCATACATTTTTGGCCACTTGGGGGCAACAAGCTCAGTGTTGTCATATAATAACTTTAAAAAGTTGACGTGGCTTTGGCCTCTGACAACTCCTGAGAAAAATATGCTGCAGTTTAGAAGCTAAATGCTTCACTGTGTTCACCAACATGTCTGCTGTTTAACTCTGTTACATTCGTTTTTTATCTCTGGACACAACGCTGATGAGAGCGAGAGCGAACCGAAACAGTAAAGTTGTAGGCAGGAAAACCAAAACAAAGAGCTGAAAGATGCTAAAACGCTCACATTTAGGGGCACTGCAGATTTGGGGGGTTAATTCTCTGTGGGTTCATCACTAAAACTGACCGCTTTCACATTAAACATGGTCATTTTCCCAGTTGTTAATTAATTATTTAAAAAAATTAAGCTTTAAAGTCTTTAACTAAAAAGAAAAAGTCCTCGTTCTGCAGCTGTGTCAGGGTCCTTTTACTACTCACATTAACACGTATTCAAAATGTGATGTTGTTGCTGGTGGATGTTGATGTACTTTGAACTATTTAACACACTGTTGGATATTTTAATCTATAACATTGTATTTTATAAGGTGGTTATATGTTTAGCTAAAAATACAAATACAATTTCCCAAAGCAACTAGCAACTATAAGTGTTAAACAAATGAAGTGGAGTAAAAGGTCAAATGTTTGCCCTTAAAATGATAAAGTAGCATTAAATAAAGGCTGTAGATATCGATTATTCACTATATAACTGCTGCTATAGGGATTAAATGTTTCTATAGCAGATGTCTCTTCTAGGTGACTTTCGTACAGGTGGATAAAACTAATTTTCCTTCCTCTGATCTCATCTCCGTTTCCAACATGTTTCCAACCCTGCTGTTTAGCTTTGCTCTCACCTGCCTGTGACGTTACTTTTTCATCACTAACCCACAGTATTTGCATGCTGCTCACAGGAAGGCGTAGATGTAACAACAAAAAAAACAACAACCCACCAATAGCTGTGAAGCCCACCTTTTGTATTTCTGTTATCTGATATAATCCATGCTATGCCATGCTGCTTCTTCTCCTCCTATAGCTGCAACCGTATCTCTTTCTGTCTCTCTCTCTCTTTGTAATGTGATCCAGTGATTAGTATTCTGCTCAGGCGTTAGGATGGAAAGCAGAGTGGCTGCCGAGAGGTGTCCTGAATCACATCACTCATATTCCACTGTGTGTGTGTGTGTGTGTTTCAAAGAGTGAGTCAGAGAGAGTGAGAGAGAGTGAACCAAATCAATCTCATATCACCGACTGGCCACTAAATGTTACGTGTGTAAGCGTCACTCTGCATTGTTTAAACACACATTTACCATCTAACTGAGCTGCTGAACTGCCATTTGTCAGCCTCCCCTACATGGTGTGTGTGTGTGTGTGTGTGTGTGTGTGTGTGTGCGTGTGTGTTTGCACACATGCCAAGGTCAACCGCACCTCATCTCTTTCCTGGCTGGTAAATGCAGACAGTCTTTTCATGCTGAATGTAACACAGTTATTCCACAGATAAAATCCATCCTTTGTCATTTGTTTAGCTTGTTTAGAGTTATATGTGTGTGATATATGTTTCTTTTTTCTGATATAAACCGCCTGAAATAATAGTCACATTTCTACATGTTCACTATGCACTAATTGGTCATCTGGAAAGGCTGAATTACTGTAACTAAACATAACTAATCTTTTATGGTATTCAGTGGAGTTGCGCCTTAATTGTCTTGTTTTATCATCAGTGTTAATATGCAATAAATACAGAAATGACAAATAAAATGTTTTATAACCAACAGTGTGAAATACAAATGAGCTGGAGTTGGCAAACCTCCTGACAGGCCTACAAGGGCATAAATTAAACCTTCAGTCCGACTTCTCCGCCTGGGCACGTAGTTATTATATGAGGGGAAACCTCAGGGTAGAGAATACACTCTTCTAGGCAACACCACATAAACTGTTCCAAGGCCACACCCAGGTTGCATGCACGCGTTTAATTCAGTTCACTCTGTGCACTACTCCTATTTGTAAAACAAACAAAAAACGACTAAAGACCAGAATCTAACTTTTTAGCATCTGTTTTACCTTACAAAAAATAATTCTGTAATTAAAATGTATAATATTCCTGCAAACCCTTATACCTGGACTGGATTTGTTTTGTTTTGTAAACTGCAAACTCTGAAAGCCGTCGTCACACTTATTACTCTGTCACACGGGGAGCTGAGGCAAGAGAGATATGTTAATGTTAAGCTAGCTGGTGAGCTAGCCACGGCTAGCTTTAGCAAGAGCTAAAAGTAGATGTAGTTGATGATGAATAATAAAACGTTCATTTTGGTGACCTTACATCCTTTTCAGTTTGTTATTCCACACTGCTAAATGGGGCAGTAGCTAAATCCAGTTGTAATGCAGAAGTAACACCTAGCTAAACTCCTGCTAAAGGTACCTAGCTTAGCAGAGTAGCAGTAGCCTAACTGCCATGTTAGCTTTGACTGTAGTGGAATTCATGCCATATGTGGTGGTTAAGATACATTTATCTCCCATATTTAAATCTATAAGCGTAAATATTGACTTTAATATAAATATTGATGGTAGAAGGACAGTCAGCGACCAAGACTCCTATGAGCTTTGAACTAGATCAAACGTTTGAAGCTGAAAGAACACACTTTGATAAACTGTTCCCCTTGCATTTCATGACTAATGTCCAAAGGCAGAATGCAGTATTTCCATTTTTTTTAAGGTATTATGTTGATACGGTGGCAATTATTTTTTTTAGCGAAAATAAATCAAAATAAGGCATACACAACTTTTCAATCTGTCACGCAGTTTTCTGCTTGCCTTTAAACTTTTTTGGTCCTCACAATACTGCTCTCTGCTTCTGTAGATTAATTAACGTAACATACAAACTTAATTAACCACAAAACTCGTTAGCTTGAGGAAAGAAAACCCAATTCATTCTGTTGCATTCTGTTGCACGATTTTGCCTCCAAAATCCATCCCACAGTTACACGACGTGTTTTAGCTCTCAGACTCCAATGGGAGTGAGCTATAATCTACAACCATTATGGCCCTTTGGAAAGATTAGTTAGCATTATTGATACTTTGTTTAACTAACACAACATGCCTCGCTCCCTTTTATGAATCCAAAATATCTGTTATCTGATGACTTGTTTCTTACAGTAAATGGACTGTAACAGATTCCGGTTTAACATTTGCCGACAGCATCTAGCGTAATGACACTGTGCTGCCAATTTCTGCCTTGTGTGAACAAAAAGAAGAAGAAATTTCATGACAGCATGGATTTTACACAAACACCAGCACACTGTGAAGATATTACCATAACAAATATCACAAATGCTAACTTGTGTACAGGGCATGCTTTGCTGAAAGGTAAAGAGACTAAGAGATCATTTGTGCACAGGTACACAGAGGGATAAAAATGAAAGTGTGCGTGTGTGTGTGTGATTGGGTTGTGTGGCTGGGGGGCGAGGGAGAAAGGCGGAGTGTGTGTGTGTGTGTGTGTGTGCATTAAAATAGGGGATTTTCTTGTCAGAGTAGCAGGGTTGGGGATTAGTTTAGGATCTGACTGAGACAGAGGAGAGGAGGGCTAGCCACATAAAGAGATGACTGGGCAAATATGGGCACATACATCAATATCTGCGTGAGCACATTATAGCGACACGCAGCAGGGCGAAACACATACTGTAGACAACCGAGGAGATTTTCTTTGTTTATGCATGACTGGAGAGAAGGAAATTAATATCACTGAATTGAATCCGCTCCTATGGAAGATCTTTATGCCTCCCCCAAACCTCAGACTCACTCGCCAAAATAGATGCAAGTGACACACACACACACACACACATGCGCACGCACCCTGCTGAAAGACAGGCACTAAAATAACCTCTGTTCCAGCTGGTGGACCACTGAGGCTCCTGCTGGGCTGTTTTAATGGGGAAAATTAGCCAAGCAGAAAGGTGGATCCTGTTTGTTATGCTCCGCTGTCCCCCTTCCACACAGTCGGCCAAGGAGGCATCCTCTGTTGTGCTCCCTCTCTCTGTGTCTCTGAGCTCGCTTGACATTGTGTATCTCAAACAGCTGCTGCTGCCTCCATACATCTCTTCTCCTCCTGCCTCCATACTCTGCCAGGCACAGATACGTACAGGACGTATCTCACACACACACACACACACACCAGCAGCAGTAGAGTAATCTCAAATATGCTGTGTCTAAAGTCCAAATCAAAGAACTTGCCAAAGGATTCATTTTTTTATATTCCACCAGTGTTACCATCCTCATCTCATTTACTTCTAAACGTTCCTGCAAGTGTGCTCACCAGCGACTATACAGCACCCCACCCACATGAAAATGCCAAGACAAAAGTGAGAAAATGGTAAGGAGGACGCAAACAAACGAGAGGTTTGCATGATCCGGGAGTCCCAACGAGAGAAGCCAGAGTGAGAGGTGAGAGAGTGAAGGATGAGAGGAGGATATGCAGAGGGGTGAAAAGCTTCTTTGTTCTGGGTGCCCTTGAGACAGCTGACATCGCCACAATAAGACCTTCTTTCAGAGGCAAAGAGAGGGAGTCAGAGCACAAGAGAGAGAGAGAGAGAGAGGGGGAAAAAGGGAGCGAGATTTAGTACTTTTGGCACGCTGAACTGGAAGTAGTAGTGGAGCTAGTAGTAGAAGTAGTAGTGCCACTTTTATGTGTCAGTGTGTGTGTCTGGATTGTTTTTTAAAGGAACTGCTGCTTTCGTGGATCATTCCTATCTGGTATAATGATAACGTTTTACTCCTTAGGTTGGCAGGCGTGAGCAGTGTGCTGTGTTTAAAGGAACATTTAAAGTTTACATTAGCTTTTCTCTTATTTCTGTAGTTTTAACCATCATTTCTATCCGTTGTGATAACAAAGTCATTGCTGAGAGTTGGGATTGTTGTAGTGTGAAGGAGCAAAGAGCTCTCTTACATAACGTTGCTGGCTTCATCTCTATCTGTTAACGTCATTTAAACGTGTCCATTATGTGCAAATGTTCATTATGGCTATATATATATTTAGACATAACAGGACCATTATGAGAAGGGCTACAAAGTGTATGTAATGCATCAGTGTTGGATTTTAAGATGTATATTTGCCATTGAAGCCTCAATTAATGAACTTGGTGGATGAGCACACACACACACTCACACACACGCACACACCTCACTTCTTACAGATAACCCACTGAAAAAAGGTTGTAATTAATAATTAAATAGCTAAATCTGCTGCCTGTTTCATTAAGTCTGACCGTGTGTTGAGACAGAACGTGAAGTGGATTTTAGAGGCGGCACGATGACATACAAACTCAATGGAAAGACGCGATTAGAGACTTGAGACACACATATATGTTAATTCAGTTGTTTGTGGTTTATTAAACTGATTTAATTTCTTTGTTGCGTATAAGAGATGGAGACCTAAGAGATATAATGCTCTTAAGAAAGTGCAACAAGACGTCATGATTTTTACATAAAAGTGACTTGTGAAATTGCCATCGCATTTGCGTGATGAGGTGTTAAATGAGCTCAGGTTCGCCAGTTTATTAGGAAGGAAATCAAAGGCAAACAGTAAAATTATTAGTCAGTTCTAAAAATCCATCACTTCCTGGTTCAACTTTGACCTACCGCACTCAAACACTGACAGACACACCTTTAAATAAGTATTTTAGTCAGTATGACCGCTTGCTGTTTACTACTTATAAATGAAGGCCAAAACAACAGAACTTTCCCAGCTGTAATAATTCAGAATGTTCCTTTAAACAAAGGTCGTGCAAACACATCTTTTCTGTAAACTTAACCCCAAAGACAGGAATGCATTGGGAGTTTGGGAAGATTCAATTTACATTTTCTTTCCTGCAGAAAATAAAACCTTTTTCTGTGAGAATCACCTCCATAACTGAGATGCTTCTACTTTTTACTGCAGTTGTGTCCAACTACTTATCCGCTGCATCCTGTATCACACACACACACACACACACACACACACACACATGTGCAAACACAAAAGCTCACACACAAACACACTTTAGAAATCTGAGAGTGTGTTAGACCTCTCTTCCTCCTCACCCAGAGTTCCTGGCCCCAGGGGGTGGAGGGTCTCTTCACCCGTCTCACACGTCCAACCAAAACACACAGCAACCCCCACACACCCACACACACACACACACACACACACACACGCATGGACACGCACACACTGGCAGCAGACCACATCAGAGGGGGTCCATTCCTCCCCAAGTCCACAGGTCTCTGGATAAACATATTATTCTGGATTAAATGTTTCCCATATTTGTTATTCTTCCCTTCGAGACTCCAGGTGGAATTGGTATGAAACCAAAAATCATATGTACATTCCTTTGAATGAAAGAGCGGGCCGAGGGGAACGCTCCGAAAGGGGAACGAGAATTCCCTTTCGGAGCGAGAACTTGTAACAACATTTGTGCAGATTCTTCGATTGCCTCAGATTCATCGTTACACATCTAACAAAGGCTGCGCTGTGTTGTTGAGAAGTGGTCTTTTCCCCCTGCAAGTCTCGCCGCACCGCTACCCAGAATCCTCAAGAAACCAGGAAGTGTGTGTGTGTGTGTGTGTGTGTGTGCCCGGTGGAGGTCCACTGCTGGCTCTGAACCAGATCCAATTGGTTCAAGAGGCACTGATCACAGGGATGCAGCAGTGTGAGCGTGTGTTTCACTCTCCTGCGGTATCAGCTTGAAAAGACAGATGGAAGGTGACGGCTGAGCAGCAGCTTCAGCCACTGTGAGGCCTAAACTGAGGACTTCAGAGGCAGAAGGTGACGATGGTGGAGTCCTGCTCAATTATGCAATCATGTCCAAATCACTGCCAGAGCTGCTTGACCTATCAGAGCCCAGGTTATAGCCTTGAGCGAGCCAATCGTCAAGGTGTTGACGTGCGGTGAGAGATCACAGACTGCCCACCTATAGCCCCAGTGGCCATGGTAATACTACCTGAGCCATACTGGTGGGTGGATGGATGGATGGATGGATGGATGGATGAATGGATGAATGGATGCCCGCCACATGTTGCAGGAAAACTGATTATAATCTCTTCTATCAACCACCAATTACAAAATGACCTCCATTTTTCAGGACCAAGGAAATAACTTGAATTTAAGCTTGGTGATACACTCTACGTGCAGATATTTGCAGTCAACGCGTCATGCTCTCCCAAATATGTCAGAAAATCATGCACGATCTGATGCTCTTGAATGATCTCCGCATCAAACGTTCACTCCCTGCATACTAATGCAACCGTGGGCAACGGCAGAGGCACACAATGGAGAGAAACCCACAGCAGTGTGTTGGTTTCTTCCTACCGTGTTTATTTTTGTAAACTGCACAGCCCCAACTTTGCGCAGCGGTGGGACGTGTGTTGTGGACAGAGGGTTCTCACTGCAGTGTGTTTGATGTCTCTCGCTCGCTCGCTCGCTCTCTCCCTCTCTGGACCCCGGAGACATTCCTCATGCATAATCGCTGTGCGTCGTTCTGATCTGCCTCTATCTGCTGCCGGTGGAGGTTAATGCACAGAGCTGCGTGCACAGAAACACACCCATAAATTAGAGGCAAGCAAAACACAACAATCTTATCCCCCCACAAATAGCAAAGAATAAAGCAAACAAAGGCAGAAAGGAGTTTTGTAAGGTTTATTGATGTGATATAGGAACCGGTACAGCTCTCCAGGCTTCTCTCATCTTCTCACATATGTCATTATGCACTGTGCTGCGCTAAACAACTCAATTGAAAACGGTATTTTAAACACAGTTGCACTGCGCTTAGCTTAATAAAACCATCTACTCCAGTAATTCATCATCCTTTACCATACATTAAGCCGGGGAATCAGGGGGAGTGATGTGATTGGAGGGAGGGAAGCTCCTGTATGGCTCAGTATTCTGGTGAGGACTTCTCTAACTGTAGAGCAGAGGGGTCAAAGGGGTCATGAGGTGTGTGTGTGAGAGTGTGTGTGAGCGCGTGTGTGTGTGAGAGTGTGTGTGAGCGTGTGTGTGTGTGAGAGTGTGTGTGAGCGTGTGTGTGTGTGAGAGTGTGTGTGTGAGCGTGTGTGACGGCAGCATCACCAGTCCTCCAGGGCTCAGCAGGCTAATTAATAATGAATCTCTGAGAGTCTGCGTTTGAAATGCAGATGTGCAACTGCCGGCTCCGCCTGCT
>JAVQJL010048869.1:0-38073 GCA_036024295.1 Nannoperca obscura
GGGATACCATTCATTTTTATCACTTCACACAGATGTTGATTTCATTTGTTTGACTCCACTGGGATTCAACTCAAATTAATTGCAGGCACCTGGAAGAAGCAAGTCTTCCTAAGAGGCATGCCCTCAGGGTGAAATGAAAGTGAATGTTATGACCTCTTGTGGTAAATTTGCAGTGACAATAATATGTAGAGCGAGCCTATGGAATCGACACCCCACAAGACGAAAAAAACAATTATCTTTATAAAACATGAACATTTCTCCCAGGCGCTGTGTGATTGCAAAGCCAGTGAACTAGCATGGGAAAAGTAATTTAAAACACATCTGCACAGGTAATTGATCACCAGTCCACTTACTTGGGCTGTCCTAATCATCATCCATCTCAAGTATTGATTAAGTTATGTAAACGATACAATCGACAGCTGTGATTTTGTTGACATGAATGTCTAAGTTGACAAGCTGGGGTAAATATGTATCTTTAGAAACTAAAAATGTTTTTAGATGTTGTTCTCAAAACTATGTTGTGCAATGCAAATATATACTGCTTATTCTTGCACATAAAGAATCCATAGTTACATAAACTGAAAACATGTAATGTTGAAAGAAAATTAATGTTGACATCTAAATGTTAAAGAAACCAATGTTTTATGTAACACAAACAAACTAATCAATTATTAGTATTAATATTTGCCCATGGGACCTCTGTGGCCTCCCTGCGCACTAGGTTGCCACTTAGATGAGATATCATGTGTCTTTCAGAATCTGGCCTCTTATCATTTGGCTCAATTGCAAGAAATGCAATCGTGTCTCAAAAGCTGAACATGTCTATCCCTCAACCAGTGTCCAAGCCATTTCATGAAAGAGTGCACAAAGTCAAGGCCATCTTGTTGCAGTGGACCAACAGGTAATACGATTCCAAGGAAAGAAATGAGCCTTATCTCGGAGGAAGGTGGCCATCCATCAGCAATTTCTCTCAGTTTATCAGCCTGCCCAAGTCGAAACGTACAATGATGTCAGGCATTAATCAAATGCTGACGCCTCACATTCAGGACTGAGACATGTACCCTTTTCTCCCTGCCCAAATCTGGTCATTGTCCTGCTGAGGCTCTCTGGGTGCAGATCTAAACCCTTTTGGTGCTGTGCGCCAATATCAGACAGCTGGAGGATTGTGCTGGAGCCATGTTGAAAGAAGAGAAAGCGTGGAGACCATACACTGAAAATCCAACAAGCACCATGTTAAAACTCTTGTACCTCAGCCACTTCATTACAGTTTTATTCTCATGAATATGTTGCAGAAGTGCTCTCAGAGGCTGCCCCCTTGCAGAGAGAAAGAGACAAAGAGACTGTTACATTCACTGTGTGTCACCGTGCCGGGAATATTGCTGTCACTGAAAATGCAGGACGAGGAGAAAGAGCTACTCGTGGCGGAGTTTGTTGTCTCTTCTTCTAGACTCCCCACCGACCAATCATTCATTCTGTTTAGAAATTACTGAGTGCTATTGATGTGCTGAATCGAAACCATCAGGAGCGAGGCTTCTCATAAATCGAACATCTTGTACATTGTGTGGCTGAAACTCTCCATGGGGCTGTAGTCATGTCAAAACATTAATCTAATGTGAGAAGCCAAGGGTTTGTTTACGTAAAGCAAAATTGTAATAAATGTCTGTCACTGAGTAACTCACTGTAAGTGTTTGACTCACCTTGGAGAGTACTTTAACTTTTGTGGTTAAAAACCCTTTGGAGGACTTG
Organism: Nannoperca obscura; assembly: GCA_036024295.1. Lineage (NCBI taxonomy): Eukaryota > Metazoa > Chordata > Actinopteri > Centrarchiformes > Percichthyidae > Nannoperca > Nannoperca obscura. The sequence continues at coordinate 1,747 of JAVQJL010048869.1, forward strand.
AATTTTTCAGATGGATGAATATCTGGATACATAATAGCAGGAAGCCGGATTTGACCCTGGAACACATCCCTTCATTCCCTCTCTACTGTCAGAAATAAAAGATTTTCCATATGCTATTGGTTGAACTCAATTCTTCCCTCCATTATTCAGTGGGGAAAGTCTTTACAGGACATGTAGCTGGCATGACGTCTGAAATAGGGGATCTGAAAACTTCGGTGATTAAGAGCCAAACAATTCCAAAGCTTCCAAACCCTGGTGGTCAGTAGTAAACATGCTGCGATCAACTGGGTTTATACTTTACTCAAGGGAATGGCTGTAGATACCTACTGTGTAAGTGTTGATTTAAAGTTAAGCATCAAGATTTCATCTGTTGATACCAACACCACAACACTAGAGGGATGTGTCGTATGTGATGAGGCCTTAAAATGATTTAATTATCTTCGTGTGTGTATATTCCTCCATTTACTTTGTGATTACAGATTATCAGTAAGCATGTACTTGTGGAGCTGGAGTTGCATCCAAGTAACCTCTATTTCGCTTTACTACTGTGATGGTGAGCAGATAGCAGATGGCATTTGCAGATAGCAGAAGTCTTGTACTGGAAATGGCTGTGGTGCGTGTGTGTTGCTATAAAACCTGCATCGGAAACTTGAAGGAGAGAACTCAATTAGCCGAACCAATCACAGGTTCGTGTAATTCTGTACCTCTGTAGCCATATGGTGTAGCAACAGCACCTACAAGGGTATGAAGTTACGCCAAAACCCTTTAAATCAATTAAGTCCCACTGTAAGAACAACAAAACAAAATGTGCATAAGATATTTTCAATCAACAAATGCAACATGATCCATATCTTAGGTATCCTCTTGTGTGCTTAATATTACCCCAACACATGTACTGACAAAGACCCTGCCAAATATCCCCATTACTCAAAATTCTTTCATTAACGATTGGCTATCTTGATGCCATTAACCCAATAACCAGACAATAATGTTGATATTGGACAATTCTGCAAAAGCCTTGATTACAATGATAGCATTTTTTATGTCAATGTTTTTTCGGTTTTGTATTTCTTTAATTTCTGCGTGTTTCCACTACCATAGGGCTGAGGAAAGATCACGGTTATGTCAAGCTCCCATCCACCACCAAGACCTTAACACTCCCAGCTCGCTACATAACAGGCACACAACTTCCTGAGTATGCATTGGATGTAAACCATGAGGTGTGGAATTGCCCAAAATAAAAAAGATTGCTAGGGATACTGGGCTGTGTCACTGCACAAGCATCCAATAACCCCTGGCAACATTTGATATTTTGACACTCCAGTTCTCTTCTTTTTGAAGATGATGTGAGCACTTTACTGTCCAGCACCTCAGGCTTTGAATCTTTATGGCAGTACATATTTCTTTTACTGAGGTGCGACCCTTTCCAGTAACAAACTTTAAAACTTTTGAACCAGTAGTCAAAATCATGAGAAATGTCAGCAGCAGTGCAATTACAGCTCTCTCTCTCTCTCTCTGCTGCCATCTTGAAGAGTGAGAAGTCAAACAGAAAAATGTTCATGTTACCCACACACTGACTGGCTGTAACATGAATGCAAATGACTTGGTGGGAATGCAATATGGCTTGTAGTGGAAGATTATGTACAGTATATTATGTGTGCGCACTGAGAGGTAATGTGTGGCTTTTATGAGAGTATCCATTCTAATGGTAATAGCCGTGATGAATGGTAATGATCTGAGAGAGCAGCCTCATTGTGTTTCTACTGCTAATGCTCAGACCTTTACAATGGCCCTTAACCCCCCTGCAGGCAAACAGTGTACACAGATAATGCAATACCTTTTGTCATTACAGTACAACAAGAATGTCCCCCACAGGCAAGGCCATGTTAGAGTCCCCTTCTGTGAATACAGGAAAATTCACGTGGCTGTGTCTCAGGTGAGCTTCGTGTGTCATCTACAGGATAAATAATATTTTCGGAAAATTTCGAAATAGCCCTTGTTAAATTGAGGATCTAAAACTTCCAACTCTTGGTAGGAGATCAGAGATGAACTATGGCATCCGATCCAGTGATAACCGAATGATCCACCTTTCCGTAAATGTGGTACAGACTGAGCATTAAGTGGAGTTTGTGGTGTGATTACATACAAAGTTAATGGAAAGACACGAGTGGATTGCTGTAGATTAACAGCCACAGGACCAAACATCAAATGCTGCCATTTTTCTGTTGAGGAGAGTCTCATGCAACCAGAGAGCATTCAAAGAACACAATTCCTGTCTATGTTGTTGACCCACATCATTAACCTACAGATATTGACCTCTTGCTTTTGGATTATGGTTAAAAAGTCCATGCTGATCTCTCCATAATGTAAATGCTGCTCAGCCATGTCTGCATGCAAGGCCGTCTTTCCCCACTCTTTTATATAGAGGGGAAATCTATATGACATGCATAATTCATACTGTCGCCACGGGGACCATGAATAGATGTATCATCCCACATTAAACAAATGGTCAAGTGTGAATATATGTATATAAGGGAAGAATTGATATCAATCTCCATGTCTGAATACAGCTGGATTTGGCATGTGTGTGCAGTTGACATCGGTATGAATAATACTTGATGCCAATTCAGAAAGATAAATGGATATTATTGCAAGCCATAAGGTCGCATACTGCTATCAAGCGGATATTTGGAGATTTTCCCTTGCCTAGAAATTCCCATAGGGCCAGTCAGAGACAGAACTGTAATCAATGACCTGGTTCCAGTAATTACTGTTTACTTTAGCTCATTATTCTCAGAGCTTTGATTAAGCAATAGCCCTCATGTGAAGGATATGTGGCCTTAATTGGTGGTTGCCAGGACGAGTATCTCCCGCTTCTGTTGTGATGCATATTGGGAAGAATGGAGGTCAGGAAGTGAGAGATGCCTCAGGCAGCTATTCTAAGCCCAGGCTTTGAGTCATTCACATTCTCTAATTGTCCAACAAGTCAACATGTGACAAAAGATGAACAGCAGTCCTTTGTCCGCGTGCAAACACTGCGCACATGCTTCACACGACGGAAGAGAATGGTTCATATGTTGACATTTACAACCTAATCAAAACCAAGAAGGTAACTGATCCACTCAGGTTCAAATGCTCATTACACGCAGGTGGTTACACACAAAACATACACAAGTACATAAGCATTTGCACCAACGAGGACACAATCCTACACACAGTTCAGCTACTATACACACAGTTAGCCAGGTATCGCTAATCACACCCGGCTGGAAAACCTGCTCATTTGAATCATTGAAATCCTTAGATGATTAAAATATATTACCATGTCAGAGAAATTCATACTTGTGATATTAAAGATGTATGTATGCACATAAATTCCTCATTGCTTACTGTGTTTTGATTAGGAGCGGAGAGAAAAATGTAGGTAACAAATAAAATGTATCAAAGATGGAATTTTAAACAGAACAAAGTTGTTATTAGAATATATTTGCACATCATTGCTTTATTTGTTCACAAGCACATACGCACTAAGCAAGAGAGTCTGCTGTCACATCTAACTTATCAAGTAGGAACATGCCTCTCAGCCACTTGTTTCAGTCTCGTTGGCAACAGTGGACACAAGCTGAGCTCTGGTCTTCAGGGTTTTTTTAATGCAAAGAGCATAAAACTCATTGTAGCCTTGCGGCCAGTGCAATTACTCAAATTGAAATGGTGTTAGCCATAAAATCAGTTCACACGGATCTCCTTTACAAGAATTCAGCGTCTAAATCAGAAACAGTATATCCCTCCTTCTGCTGGCAGTTAATTCTACTGCATTCCCCAAGCTCAATTCTTTAAAAGTCCTTTGGGTCCTTCCCTGTGAAGAACAATACTATCTAGACCTCACAATTCAGTTACCACCACCCCCCCCACACACACACACACAACCAAATGCGCAAACACTTGCTGTGGTGAAATGCCATGCTGTGTTTACTTGTGCAGAGCTTCCTGTTATGACAACCAATAAACCAGTCAGTTTCCCAGTTCATTGTTGCTCTAGTATTCTCTCACCTAAGACATTGTTAGGTGAGGGCAAAAATGTGGACTTTTAATTAAATGTTCTAATACAAAAATTGCACTAAGCTTCATTTTGAAAATTCATTTTCTGTATTGAATGGCATTTGTCAATTGCATTTTCAATGTGCATCTACATTTCTGCTTCTGAATCCTGTAGGTCCTGTAGTTGTTAAGTGTGTGTGTTAATCACTTGCAACCGGCTTTCTCCCTCTTATTTTCATGGGTAATTGGCTCTGCAGCACATGGAACCAGAGACCTGCAGGCGACTCAGAGGAAGAGGAATACTGGGGTGGAAGAAACTGCGATCACTAAAGCATGTCAAACATTCCCTCTTCCCTCCATTCAGTTACTCTATCTTGTTGTTTACTAATTAATTATTTGCTTTTCCTTTGCTCAAACACACCATGCAATGGCCAACTGCCTCCATGTATATTTTTCAGATTTGAAATATCCATCTTGACTTGTGCAGGTCTTTCCACTCTCTGTCCTGCCTCGCCTTAAGTTTCCTCCTCATTCTCACTCCTACTCAGTCTGTGAGTGCACCCATATCTCAATTAGACCTCTGGAAACGCCTGTGCAATTTCCTGGAAGATTATAGTGATCGATTTACACAATATCAATCAGAGCAAACGTGGGGCTCGAAATAGCCCTCCACCATTGGCGAGAGATGTTTTTTGAGTAGTGGTCAAAGAGCCCACCTGAAACAAGGGTGACGTCAACATTTAAAATTGCGCTCTCAGCATGCTCTTCTCTGAGCATCACGTTTTGTTTCTTTAATAACATCACGGTCAAAATTACGTTTTTTCGATTATATGAAACATGCATTTATAATGATTAAAAGAAAACGAGGGCACCTGACAGCAGCATGGAAGATGAGCCACTTTGGTGACTTTTCATCTAATGTGACTAGTACTTCACTTGCTCCCTTCAACAAGTCACTCTGAATGAGGTCACATTCCTCTGACCTCGGGGCATTATTACCCTGTAATCATGTGTTGCTCTGCATGGCTACATTTATTTCTCGGTGACAGCCTAATGTTAGAAGAAAGCAATTTTACCTGATGGATGGTCATAAGAGGGGGAGAGCCTATATCAGCTTCATGCTTTGCCAGTGAATTATGCATAACAAAATCCCATAGATGCCCGAGCCGGCTGCCCTGCAATACCTGCCTTCTCAAATATTCTTGCCTTCCACGTACGTGCTTTACACACTGGGTTATTGCCAGAGCTGTGAGGACTTTTCAGCTTGTCAGAATGTGCATGAGGCCTATCCATTACCATAGTATTTAGTTGTCATCTTAAATCAAGCTGGCTGTCAGTCCTTACATTACCACAGCACTATGAAAAATTGTTGATTTATTTTCAAGCATCACAGCTTGGACGACTGATTCATAGGTCTCAGACCATTCATGAGCACCGAAATCAATCCACCCTGCTCCTCTGGCCCGTACTTTGTCGGTTGGCTGCAATAGGGATAACGTGTCAAAGTGGGCCTTCTCAATCTTGTCACTTTACATGCAATCAATACTGCTTCCCCACCAACCGAATGCCTCTGAATACCAGACCCCCTCTCCTCACACTAGGCTGAACATTTCAATCAATATCTGACTGGGGGCTAAAAGCATCTGCAGAAGCAACACCAAAAAGTGAGGCAGAATTAAATGCTTTACAATGTACTAAAGACGACGACGCACTCTGCAGAAACAGTAATGCAATGGAAACAAAGACAAAATTGAATTCTCTATTGCAGTTAAGTCTGCACATACCATGCTTTTGTGGCGTACATGTTAAATGGCTCAAGTCTCAACACAGTCATTTCTGTGAAAAACAAGTCACTCGACTCAGTTTAGCAAATCAAACTGCTCAATTAGTGCTACAATACAATTAGCAGGACAGAAAGCTTTTTATCTTTTTAACACAGCTTTTCCAGCAGTGTTTTCCACTGTAAATGTGTTGTCCCCACTGCCCCATACATCACTTTGGACAATCCAGAATGTATGGCCCACCGTCGGCTTCCAGACGGATCCAATCCATAAAAGCAAGCCTTCGGCCAACGTACCTGTAAATTAGTCTACCTAAAAAAAATTAAATAAAAAGTTTTTAAATCAACAAGCCCAGGGAGAGGTTTGATATGTGCATCTGTGTGCTTGGCCCTGGAAACGATTGTATTAATTGCCTCGAGGATTATGAGACACAGACCTCCACTCCCTCATGCATATTTGACACTTCTAGCAGCACGCTCAGGCCCCTGTTGCAGCTAATGGATGATGTTTGGTACGGTATTGCATATGTATTAGCTACCAAGTTATGAGTGGGTATGCGACGTGCACATCCTCGTGCGTGCCTATCTGTCTGAGCATGTGTGTCAGCTCTGTTATCTTGAGCCAGCCAGGGTGAGTGCAGGGCAGGTTGCGGTTCCTAATTGGTGCGACTGCTCCCACTACTCTTGCCCTCAAAGACTGGCGCTGCCCTCTCCTGTTAATCTGTGCCAGGGATTTAGCTGGCCTGACACAGAACTGACCTGACAGTCCTTTGGGTGTGTTGTGTGCAAAGAGACACACAAACCCTCATGCAAAGTGGAGACACAGATACGCAGTTAGAGAGAGAGACACACACACACACACACATCTAACACAATCTCAATCTCAGTGAAATGAAAGAGCTGCAACTCCATTTGAGATATGGTTCTGGACAGCATCGCTATGATGAAGAGGGAAAGCTCTTGACAGTGTTGTTGGTGGAATGGCATCAAACACTGGTGTGAGTATGTGTGCGTACGTGCAGAAGCCACGTCTGCTAATATTGTCCACACACACTCCCGCAGAGAGAAGTGAGGTTGTTGATATCAAGTGCTCGCACATTGCTATACATGACGTCCTTTTCTGAGTGCAGAGATTGCCTGGCGTGACAAAGTGAAACTTCTGAACACAATCCACAGCCTCACAAACACATTCCTGTCTAATAAAAGTTGTGTTATGTTTCAACTGGGATGCTGATGGAGAAAATGTGGCTGCCAAATCACCTGATCACCTAATCCAATCAATATCTTTTGCATTGGAATATGGCTGGAATGCTAATATGCTCACAATGACAATGCTAACCCTGGACCAAAGTGGTGGACCGACCGTCAGTGTGGCTAAAAATCGTATGTCGATTTACTACGTATTAAAATGAATGACTACTTACCTGCTCTACAGCCTCACTCTGACCACTAAACTGTTTATATGTTCAAGGTCTCGGTATGACTGTAGCACAATAGCATACACTGTGTGAAGATTCACAACATTCACAACCCACTTTATTTCACGGTCAAGTGCTCTTTTGTATCTATTGATGAAGGACAAGCTCTTGACAAGCTCATTGACAAGCTAGAAAAAGGGTCACATACACATACTGTAATAATGGCAGGGATACAAGCATTACCATTAAGCCATTTTAGGACTTCAGTGCACAAAATGTTAGGTATCTCTTCAAAGAATACCTGAAAGTATGGACAGTGAAGCACAAATTACCTGTAAGCGTAACGTACGATGAATACATTTAGAATCATTAATGCTACCTGCCAGGTCCGATGAAGTGCTTTGGCTTTAGAGGAGGTATGTGATGTGTAATTTGTGTGTACATAAATTTCAATCTGCCCAGATTTCATAGGTTAATTCATTGCGAGCACTGATCCACAGCAGGTCAGTATAATACAACATTTGAAAATGTCTTCCATAAATCATGGCGGAAGATGAGTTTATCTCTTTTGGGCTTTGACTTGGTGTGAGAAAACACTCACAAGCTAAGAGTGCGTTAGTACTTACAGCGGGTGTTAAACAGTCCGTTGGGCTTCCTCGCACTTGGATGGCATATTCAGAGAGTGTGGGTTCAATGTAGCACCGGAGAGACTTTTTTTGACAGAAGGAAGCAATGGGCACGTCTGGCTCCAGCTTCATGGTAAAAAGCCATGGCCGCTGTTAAAAACAGAAAAAAGTACATGAGGATGATTAATGGGCAAGTAATGCAGTGTTGCCTTCAAGTCACCCAAAACCTTTTGGCCAACATAGCTTTTAAAAATCCCTGATTACATTCAGTGACAATGTCAAATGACAAATGATAAAAGCTCACTCATTGACACATTGTACCACTGACATGTATCCATACAAAAACCTAACTGTACAGACAACGTGTTTTGTTTTTACAAGAGGTTTTATAGTTGTTACAATAAGCTAAGCTAACCATATCCAGAGAGTACTGGAAAGATATAAGAGTGGTCTTGGTCTTCTATACCCAAGATTTTACAAATACCTAGAATGTAACAAGAGATTATTGAACAATTATCTCCTGTGCTTTTACAAGCACATAATTTCCTGCATTGCCACTGAATGATCACATTGGATGTAATGGAAATTGTGCAAAGCGGAATCATCCAAAGCCAGTGTGTTTCCAAAGCCAATATGAATTCTGCACTGATCGTCCTTATTCATGAGCCAGTTAGGCCGTTTAAAGGGTAGAACAGCTACATGGAGCTGGCCAGGGAGTTCAAGTCCTCACTACGTAAATTATACACTGCTCAATCCCTACGTACCTGTAACCCCCAATATACATAATGTCCACGACAATCAAAGAAAATGATGGTGACTGTGACCGCCTCCAATGTAAATGACTGTGGCCTAAGTTCAGTATATGTGTGCACCCTGTATGGAAGCCACAGCCCTCTGAGACTATTATCGGAGAGTGCTGCACTCTCACTCATATTTCCAGATGAGCCACTAACAGGAACACCTCATGTTTAAATGCAAATTTCAGTCAGAGCACCTTGCAGGAACCACAGCAGTTTAGAAATCTCTTTACCCAAGCCTTGCACGCTTATTAAAAACAGCTCCTAACAAGCCGCTGTTTATGTCTTTAGCATATGAAGAGCAAGAACGAAACAATGTCACACCTGTTATTGAACTACAGGCAGGGGAAAAAACTTGAGCTCAAGAAGTTGAGGGAAAGAGAGGAAAAGCTGATAAAAGGGATACACCCTGAGGCTACAGTGTTTAGTACACTAAGTCATTCTGTGCTGGAGAGGAGATGTAGTGTCATGATAACAACTTGTGTTTACGGCATGACACGCCATGGACACATTACTGTCTGCAGCATGCCATTCACTGTTATGACTAATCACAGAACACAACCCAGCGGAGAAATCACAGGGCCCCCGCCTTTCTAACGAAACGGCTGCCTAGAGAAGAAATGAAGGTTGTTTCGGCCGAATGCAAACACCAGCAGGGCTTTAGTGGGTGAAGGATTTGGGGAAAGCTGGAGGGTGAAACATGTTGAGGCTGTGTGATGCATCGTTGTTGTCTCACATTGTTAGACAATACATTGTCCAAGTGATTTCCCCATAGTGAAAGTCTGGGTAATGATCTTTGTCTCTGGTGCTCTAATTCATTTATTATGCTAATAGGAAAAGCTGTTAGTCTGATCAGGACATTGCATAAACACAAGTGTACTTCAATGTTCCCTAATCATGTTGGAAGAGGATTTGAAGGCTCCTAGCAATTCTGACGCGTTATAAGATGATGAAAATTATTCATAAAATTGTCAGATGATGATAAGGGTTTAAAATGTCTAATAGGCAGCCTTGGACATGGATTGCAATCTCCCTCGCCGACAGGCAGTTAATTCCCCCATGAGCAAATCTGAGCATTCCGAATAATTGTGAAGTAAGGCTTAACATATACAGATGAAATATACTGCACACTGATTGGCTGTAGGGTGGCATAATCTAAGATTAGTTCCTGCTCCAAGCAGTGGACACACTGTATTTGTGTGACAGTGAAAATGTCCATCAAGGTTATAAAGAACAGTGTATGTCCTCCCTGGGCACAGCCTGACCCAGGCAGCTGTTTCTACCCACACTCTATCACCTTAATCTCCCAAGAATTACCTCAGCCTCTGGGGGAGGGGGGGACTCTTATTAAATAAAGTGACTGACCTGCACAGCAGACTGTCATCACTGAGGAGCACTAAACATTTGGTAGAGAACATGCTTGTTGAACTGCTCGGACACTACGGGGACCACACAGTCCTGAAATGTGTCTAAAACCTGTAAAGATGTGGGAATGAGCTTTGTCACCTGCTGTCTGAGAGGTGGTTGGCAGCTGGTTAGTGTTCTCTTAGCTCGAGAAGCCTCAACTACACAAATATCACATTTTGTGGCTTGGATCTCCAACTGGACTCATTTATTCCAATGATAGTGTGGACAATCAGATTCCGTTTTTACCCCTGTAATCAGGTAACTTTAAGATACATATTAAATTGGATGCCTTAGAGCTAAATCACATTTCCATCTGCTTACACTTATATGTGAGAGTACACACCAGGATGGTCTGTCTGATATCAAACCTTAGGTCCCACATTAATGTAGTGTTTAGCTGAAAAAGTGGTTTTCATTTTATCTCTCACTGATAACAGTGAAACTAATGTTTTTTGTTAAACAGCAGCCTGTCAATTTGAGTTAATGTCCTGAAAACCGGCAAGCTGTGGGGAAGGTTGTAAAATACACTCGGTAAGAGATCTTTAAATTCATTGTTCATCAGCATCAGTGAATAACAACTGTAAAATATGAACGTAGCATCTGTGAAATTAACCAGAAGGGACATTTTAAAGCTGCGTGTATGCTCATGTTGTCTGTTACTGGAGACAGTGAATCAAAATAAATCTGAATGTTGGCAACAGGATGGAGCGTGGGGGCGGAGAGGAGCTTGAACGGATAACCAGCAACTGCCATTGCTCACTGTGATGGGCTGACAAACCTGTCAATTAGAACAGGCACACCACATCAACACATTCTTCTGTTTAAAGGTGTCCTGTCGAGTTTTCTTGTAAACAAATAAAGTTAAGTTCACGTTCAGTGTAACTAACCAAAACACACTGTGTGTCTCCCTCACACAGCATTAGCAAAGCCATTTTTTAAAATTCTAAATTGTCTATTGTTGCCATATTGCCACTGTATTTTTATTTCATGTTGTAGTTTTGGGGTGTTATTTGGGGGGGCTGTAAATACACAGAGCTACTATTTCTATTATTTTTCAAACCTGATGATTTTTCTTTGGAAATGGCAATACAAATTCTGTCTAAGTGACTTGACAGAAAACAAGTCCACTGTTCTCATAACTGATTGGTCATTTGAATAATTCTTAAGCAAATGTCTCACGTGATAGTAAACTGAATATCTTTGGGTTTTGGCCTGTTGGTGAGACAAAACAAGACATATGAAGACATCATCTTGGGCTTTATGATTATGGTTATTTTCTATTAATCGATAATGAAAAAAAAACTTGTGTCACATGTTGTACTTGGCACAGTAAGACAACACAGTTAGAGTGAAGCTTCAGCCATTTCAAGGTTTGTCAAATGGTCTTGCTTTTATTATGAATATGGTTCACAGTGGGTGACCTCTGCATAGCAATATAGTCCAATTCCTTTAAGTAGAGAAATGTACACAGAAGAAAGATGTGGCATGCAGGTTATGGGAAATGAGAAAAGGTGCTCGCCAAGCAAAATTTGATATCCACGGAGACGAAACCATTCATATCATATTCTCACTTATGACAACCTCACCTCAGAATACCCGTCTGTGAAATTGCTGTTTTATGTCTGATGACTTCTGGGTCTCCACGCGATCCCCCTAAGAGTGCTGTTTTAACTGTCTCATAACAAAAACATGTTCACACTGCTATGAACTGTCGGAAGCGCTTTGGAGAGACCTCATCGAAAGCACAAGCAATAAAACACGCCTTCCAGTGTTTCCAGTGCTTCCATTTTTAAATACTCCGAAGGGAGCGTCCGTAATGCAATTTCCTAGTACTTGGTATCCCCTGACTGCAACTGCCAGGGCCCTCCTACAAGTGTGGGTTGCTGCTTTATTGCGACATCAGCATTAGAATGGGGACGAGGGAGGGGTTGCTTCTCCAAGTATGAACCTGGTCATAGATCTTAGTGGACATCTACACTGGCTCTTCATTATCTGCTTTCAGCCAGCGTCCCAGCAGGGGGGCATGTGTCTGGGTAAAAAGCTTTGATTATGTAACTGTCTGAAAGGCTGGCTGTCAGCCTATTTACAGACCAAGGCATCAGTCTTCCACTGACTCTGCATCTCTTTTTAATATCTGGGACTTATGCTTCCAATATACATGATGGATCTATATGCACGGTCTGCTGGCAAATGTTTTCCGTTTAACTGCCTGCACTGATCGATCAAGAAATCCAAATAACAAGTCACCAAACATCGCATGGACAAGTTCTAGCATTTATTAAATCTGTATCTTGACTGATATTATTTTCAGTGGGTGGGTGTTTCTGCACCTGCATGTCTAGCCACATGTTGTAAGCTTGAGGGACACAGACACGGCAGAGCTGCAAACGCACAGACATCCGTCGCTCCGGATGTCACCTAGATGAATGCAAAACCCAAACCAAACAAAGAGAGTGATTAGTGGATCTGTTTAACCTCAGGGCAGAAGGATCCCGTTATTAGACCTGAGCGTTTAGTTAGCTATTTGCACTGCCGTGTGCCTTGCTCCAGCCCTCTCCCTCTGCAGTACGTCCCCACACACAGCCACTCAGGGCTAAAAGCGCTAATTAGGGAAACCACCAAAGGAGTGAGTGCAAAAGGGATTTTTATATCACAATGTCTGTCATTCACCCTAAACAATCTGTAATCGTTAATACATTTACTCACATTTACTGCACTTAAGTGCAATTTTGAGGCATATGTCCTTAAGAATTTTTATTTTATGCTACTTTATGATTCTTCTCCACTAGAGCTAGACTCATTTTAATTGACTGGGCGTCATTTGGAGCCAGTCTGCACAGTAGTGATTCGCTGTGGAGCCGCGGTATTCTGCCTATACACCTGTCTCAACCAGTCACAGATGTCAATCAATCCATACGTTTTGGCTTCACTTTTGGGGAGATGTCACGTCGTCCATATTCATATACAGTCTATGGTCAAGACAGATAAGGAAAACTGTCACCACATTTACATAAGAGGAATTATTACACTGTGTTATTGCACCCTTGAGATGCCAATACACCACTTGTAATCATATTTCCTAATGCAACATAATGTAACATTCTCATGACTTGTTTATCATTGCCATTTCTACTAATTGGTCACAGCGTGATCTCTGTCCAGATATCATCAGAATATAATGATGCTGTAATGAGCATGAGGCTTCGCATGCACTTCTCATCAGGCTGCAACCAGACGTTTACCCCAACAAGAGAACCACTGGTATGTCTCTTTGATGTTGCCGCCAACATCATCACAACAGGTTGGATTTTTCCTTGTTCCCATTGTTGATATTTATTTAGAGTTGAACAAATGTACGCTCATTGTGTTATGTTGAAAATGAAGAACAAATATAGGAAATAATTTGTTTTTATACCTTTTGGGGTTGTGAGCAAATGTGTGAGATGAGAGCTAAAATCTTCAGATGGTGACGTATTTGCTTGAGATAAATGTTTCGTGTACATGTTCTCTGACAAATAAAACCCCTCATGAACATAAAACGTTTTTTTATGTTTATTTAACTTTTCACTGAGCATAAATGATAAGCAATGCCATTTAGTCTTTGCCCATTTTGACAAAACTACCACCTGCATATTTATAGGAATTCAGTCTATCCGCAAATCCATGCTATTGAAAAATGCTACACTATTCCTCTCAGCTCAGAACTTCACAAAAGGATGAAAAAGATTTGGGCTAAAGGTTCAGGGCGAGGCTTCGGAGAGAGGATGAGATTCGAATAAACACTTGGTGAAGATCAGATAAAGGTCAGCTTTGCACATTACAACCAATCAGACGCTCAAAAGAATCCCTCACAAGGAGATTAGATGAAATTCCATTGCGCTTTGATTTAACCATAATCTTGATGGCAACTGGCTGGACCTTTTCATACAATGCCATTGGGATAGGGGTTTTTAATCATACATGCCTGGGACTGCATTTAAAAGCTCCAGTCAAGAGGTGGAATTGACAGAATCTCATGGCAGCGTTGTTGGAGACTTCTTTTAACCGTACTGTGAAGGATAAAATGAAGTAGCATGATATTCTGCGCTATGGCTTTAATCAAATTTCCAAATGGATTATCTTTTTAGGGGAGACTTACTTAAATGATATATTCCTGTTACAAAAAGTCAAACAGCAGAAAATAGAGCACAGAAATAAGGGTTAAACATACATTAGTGGTTATTGCTTCGCTCTCAAAATTCTGTTAGTGTCGTTTCTTTTGTAAATTGATTTTGACATCCTTCTTGCACATACTGGCATTACTCTGTTTCAGGACGGCTGAAAGGTAGATTTATACTACTCTTGGTCATCGTAATCCTATTGGAGGATTAGGTTTTGAGGTAATATGAACTTGATTTCTGCAGCTTTACAAATCAAGCCTCTGAATCCCCTATCAGATATCGGTGTTAGGTATTGCAGACATTTGTCTTGGTTTTTCCAAATTTGCATTGAATAACAGCGAGTGTACATTATAATATTCATTATTTTGAGAGAATGTGGACTGTCGCACCTCCAGTCTTTAATTCATGACTCTGTAAACTAAACTGACACAGAGATCATCTTCATTTTCTTTGATCATGTAGCCGAAACAAAAGTGTGTCCACACATCGCAACAGTGCAGGGATAGTGACTGAAATAAAAGAGAAAACATTTTCCCATTTGCACACAAGTTTACTTTAAAAGTATGAATAAAGCCTTGAGGCTGCACATATTCATTGTACAAATTTAACAATGAATGAATGAACATCATAAAATATTTGCACTTTAGAAAATATTGGTATACAACTATTTAATCTCCTAAATCCCTCTGCAAATCATCTAGCAATCCTCAGAGAGGTACCATCCTGCAGTCGGCTCTAGATTATTACCCAGACATTTCTTTGGAATTGATTATTTCAATATTTTTTATTTTTAGTGTTATGTTTTATCTCAGCCCAGCAGAATGGCTCTGCGCTGTCATAGAGGGCTTTGGCAGTGAATTGAAATCCTTCAGAGCAGGTGCGGAAAGCGGAGTGGTGAAGGGGCTCCTTCACTTCTGCACTCTGCTGATAACTTTAACATCTGACCATGTATTGTGTTCAGGCAGCTGGCCCTGTGAAAGCACGCCGCCATGCTTTCCTCCAAACAGATCCACATGTTTGTTCTCACAAGACTTTGAGTTTTGAAAAGGAGAGTAAACTCTTGAAAAAACGACGGCGCGTGGGTTCAATTGCTGCACGGAGTAGATTAATGAGCATTTCTTATCAGCAATCTGCTTATTTTGTCGCTAAGTTGGGGGAAGCTTCAGATGAACCGCTCCTGCTATGTGGGGGGTGAAGTGAATTCCTAACGAGATGGATTTTCCATTTACCTCCACTGTGGTCAAGTTTGAAATTCTTATTTAATATAGTCAGCAGTTTATATTTCTCAGATTCAGGTTATAACAAACGGAGAGTTCTGGCACTCAAATGGCTTTATAATGAATTAGTCGAGCTCTGAAGTGAAAACTTCCACTGTCAGCTGGATGGCAGTCAGACCTGTTCGCTCCGCTGCTACGAAAAGAAAAAGATGAAGTGCTTGCATGCTGATTTTGTAACTAGGTTATTGGTCACTCCCCCCCCGCCCTTTCTTGCTCTCACTCTTTCTATTGCTCTCCTCTTCTCCTACGCTGCCACCAGTCTGTTAGTGTTTGCTGAATATCATGTATACAAAGTTTTTTTTATATTTCCAAAAGAAACTTTGAAATAACACATTGTTTAATAGAAACATGACCTATTGTTTTTCTCCATACTCTGACCTTGCTCTCGCTCCTACTGGATACATGCACAACCAACGAACCATTTCCATGCAACCAACCAACCCCCCACCAAGGCCCCCCATCACCAATTCCCGTCTTCACTGCAGCCATTTTCCGGAACGATTTCAGAGGATAATAGCACTCACAAATCATCCGCTGGCCAGTGGAGCCCATGAAATGGATGTGCCTTCATTTCAAAACAATGGAGGTGCCTTATGAGGGGCCTCATGATGTCATAACTTTAGTAGCTGACAGGCCAGGCAGGTGTATTTTGGCCCCAGGATGGGCACCGGGCCAATGAAAATCCAGTCGGGACAGCTTCATCAATTGCTGTATCGAGAGAGATGGCAAGACTGTGGTGTAAGCAGCCACCAGACATGCTCGATCACATTCCCCCGTACTGAGCAAACTGATGGCTTTTACTTGGAAAACCAGGCCTCCTTATCTCTCTTGAGTTGAAAAATACCTCACTGTCTATCTGTAGCTATCTCTCTGCAATTTCCAGTCCGACGTCACAGTCCAAACCAATAAAAACAAAAACCACAAGGACAAAAAATGTCTGGAAAAACAACAGACAAAAAGTTAAATATATGAACAGCCTTTTATGACTCTTACTCTCTACACAATACATTCGGATACCAGTAAGAGTTGCTGGAGTTTTGTTAGAGAGATTGAGTTATAAATTATTCATGTGGCCAAGTGAAAGGACACCATAAATCTCTGGGGTTTTTGAACAGTAAATGAGTGGGTTGGGCATCAGTGGAACTGCCATCCTGATTTGAATGCATTAATAAAATTAAAACGAATTAACTGTATTTTTCGTAGGGAAAACTTCAACGTTATCCATCAGACACATTCCCTCTTTTAATTAATGCCTCCCGCACTCGTTGACATTTTTCATAGAGGGTGCATGGGTTAAGCACACCTCCTGTATGAAAAGATTAAAAAGCCACTTACATGCTAAAAAGAATCATGGATGACTGAGTAGCATGGCTTAATTGGAAATTGATTGACTTGGCCACGTTACACCTGGTTTCATAACATTTCACATCCCTCATGCATAGGGAGTTTGATGCATTTTTCAATAAGGAGCTGCACAGCAGCAGAGCCTTTTCCTACTGGTGTCTCTCTGTGGAGAACGATGTGTGGATGAAGACATGTTGCCTCAACAGATCCAAGTCATCACTTCAAAGAGACAGGGGGGGGGTGATCTTTGCATGACGGATGCAGCTTTTCTAGTTGTGAGTGCCGTGGAACGAGCTGCACCTCCTATCTGAGTTTCATGAGCCATTGCCCTGCAACTGCTACAAACCATAAACACACTTGTGTCAAGAAGGCAAAGAAAAAGCATCCCCTCATTCCCAAGATGGATGCCTGGTGTCATTTTGTGGAGCCACTAATTGTGTCTGCTGAACGCAGTACTGTGCAAGCTTGCCAATTTCCAAACTCTCTCATTTGATGGGTAAGAATGTGGTAACACTGCATCAGTGCTTTGCAGATGTACTCCAGTCCAAGTATAGCATGAATGCACGCATGTTCTAAACTGGGGGCCCACCACCAAATTCTCAGCTTGCAAACTGCAATTTGCAACATGAGAATTTTATCTCATTTAAATTTGGACACATTTCTCTAAACAAAACAAACTTTTATTACTTCTGGAAGAATCTAAAGGGTTGAAATGAGCAAAAGCTCTAATCAGAAACCCCTACAGCTGAATATAGAAGCAACTGCAGAAGAGGCCTCAAATACTGCCTCCAAAATACACTGCATAGTCAGTTGAAAAACATTTTGTCTTACCCATTCTGACATTTCTTGCTCATTTTCACAGAAAAAAACTAACTTGTATCTTGAACTCATGCATGAGCGTGCAGAATCCGTGTCAGACTCCCAAATGTATCTGCAATTTGTGAGAAAGGGATCATTTGTAAATCTAGACTTTCCCAGCATTTACGATCTGCGTGGAAGCTGTGCTCACAAATTGCTTTTGTGAAGCGTTGCCCTGATTTCCCTTCTTCTAGTGCAGAGCTTCCCAAACCTTGTGCTGTGGACTGAAAAGGGGCCTCAGAACATTTCCTGCAGGGCCCAAAGGAAACTATTTGATTTTGGCGGAAAAAATAAGCTAAATAATAACAATAAAACTAACAGTACATTTTATTATTACTATTTTTCCTGTAATTACCATGAACTTTGTGCAGTTTGTTGGAACGTGACAAAATTGTCAACATAGAAACGGTACGCTGTGCAGAAAAGTTGAGATATCTAAGTCTAATGTGCATCTTAGCAGTGTGTTAAAAAATAACACTTTCATTAATAAAATTTTATGGCAATACATATAATACATTTTGGCACATCTGTCTTAATTGGCTGCCACCTTTTCTTCACTAAGGCTCCACCCTGCCACCAGTAAATGACAGCATAATCCCAAAGTCATCTACAGTACAGATGGTACGCTTATGTTTTCTAAAGCCAATGAAAACATCATACTTCAATTATATTTGGCAGACAGCTGGTTTGTGATTTAATTTTGGACTAAGAAGCATCCATAAATCAGAAATTTACTGTGGAATATATGACATGCATGAGTTTTGAGTTGTTTCTTTTATTCCTTTATCAGTTGTTCCAGGCAAACAAACAAACATCATGGTGAAGCTTTACATTAGGGTTGTGTCTCAGGAGAAACAACAGACCTAATACAGTTTGCAGCACTTAAATAGATTACATATCAAGCTACAGGAGCATGAGTGGGCAAAGAAGACAGATACCATCTTTGTGATGGAGAGATGGCATGCATGGCTGCTCCACAGGCTCCAGACAGACAGAGATTGACAGGAGAAACGTGGGGATGGCGGACGGAGGAAACTCCTCTCGTCTGCCTATGTACGTCAGCCAGGGTCACTGGCACAACAATCCTTAGATGTAAATGCAGCTAAGCACAGTGGCAGACAGACAGATGCACACACCCCTCCGTGAACAGAGCACATCTCTGGCTGTCAGATCAGACTGGGGAGGTTAAGGGAGGTCAGAGTGGCAGAGCAGGAGCAGCCAGACAGCTTTTCAATGCTGCTGACAACCAGATGGATGGACTAATACTTTAGGGAGCCACAGTTCTACTTTCCTGTTTATTAACACATTGTACTACTGCACTTGGACATGCCCCAAAATGCTTATTCTGGTTAGCTATTTACTGCGAGCACATGTTAACAGCTTATTTGAACATTCCTTAATGAGTAAATTTCAAATTCTATTTTCTTATATCCATAATCTGTCTGCAAAGAGTCTCGGCTCCCAGTTCTCTCCCTGTCAAAGCCATGGATCTATATGTGCTGTTTATTGGGCTCGGTCGGCTCAAGCTGGCACATTCATTTGTCATTGCTGTGTGTCTTGAAGCAGAATCTGATCCCAGAGTCAACATTAACATGGCTTTTCTAGGGCAGCAGCTTCATTATTGAGCCCCGGCATGGTGAACCAGACCATTACTGCTCTGGAGAGAGAGACCGAACACGGGGCGAGGAGGGGAGATGGAAAGATGAGAGGATATAGGATAAGCCGAATGATGAAGGGGGAGATGGGATGAGGGAGTGTGAATCAAGGATGCTAGCACGGAGACGGAAGGAGAAAAGAAGTGACCAAATAAATCACCAGCCAACAGATAATTGGACTAGCTGCACTCAAGGGACTGTTGCAGCACCATGAAAGGTGACACCGTGATTTGCAATTAACTCCAAAAGAAGGAATGGGGATTTAGTCCCCTTTGGATTAATTCCAGGAATGTGATACCTGACAAGATGGTCGCCATAATGAATCTATTGGACTGCAGGAATCATTATCATCACTTAACTTGCATGATGGCCCCTCTCTCTAGGGCGCACAAAAGATATAAAATTAGATTTGGAGGTGGACCTGGACACCTAATGACCCAGAGCAATTGACATGTATGGCCATGACAGGGCTGTACTCAGAGCTTGAGTAATTTTTATGTTTGTCAGTTGAGCTGTTTTCATAGTTTGCAGCGCTTGAAATGAGGCATTGTCCTTCTTATCAGATTAGATAATGCTAGTTTTGTAAAGTAAGTTAAGTGACCTCAAGGACGAGATGATTCAGTCAGGCTCGATGGCTCTGTGTCCTTTGAACAGTGGTCTCTCGACAAGGCCGTAATTATGCCGGCAGCACAATCACGCTCTCAAAGAAGTGTAATTTAAAGATAGGATCGCACTGATACAAGGTTTGTGTTCGTTTATCTACAAACATAAATGTATTTCCTAATAAGGAAGCTTGTCTAAAGGAATAAAACTTTGTTGTTTCACTTAATTGAGATACAAAGACAACTCATGAGGGGCTTTAAGTGTTTAAGTACTGCCCTGGAACAAAATGTCAAGGTCACATTATAATCTTTTTTTTCTTCAATTTGTGACATTTCCGCCTTTTAACGCAATAGCAGACAAAGGGAAATGACAGGAAATATGGAGAGGGAGAGAGAAAGAGAGGATGGCATGCACTTTAGGTTTTGGGCCACTAAATATAATATATATATTTTTGTCTTTTTAATAGTAGATTACAATGCCAGTCAAATGTTATAAGCATTTTTGGGTAACTCTAAAACTCTAAAATGTTTGCCTTTATTTAGAAATTACCTGGATCTAATTGGAAATTGACATCACCTTAATCACTCTGATTAGGCACCTGTAGCAAACTGTGTATTTTTCTTATGTGTTTGCAACAAACTGGTTGACCTTTCTAGCACACCTTCCTGTTATAAACCACTAATTACAGCATGTGTTTCATTAGGACCCAAGAGACTGCCAGTAAATATGTCTTTAAATATAAAATATGATGCTCTGCACTGATCACTGGAGATCAAGTTATTATTACTTTGAGGAGTGAAAGGTTATCTTCACAAAGCAAAATGGGAATCTTCAAAGTACCTCTCATAATAAGAAACTACATGTCTGATCGAATGGTCTGTAAAGTGTGATGAAAAGTCAAAGAAAGTGTTAGCAATACATGGGGCTAGCTGCTACAGGTGCCTAGTTAAAGGGATCGAGACCCTACCCATTTTACAATAAAATGAAAAGTCACACATCTCGATAAAATTAAAATAAAGTCAATAAAAATGAAAGAATTTTATACTCTGTGACTAACGTATTTAGAGAATTAGCTTGAAAACACAACAGTTGAGCTTTATAGCACAAAGCAAATCAGCCTCAGTCCCATTTCGTAAAAATCAAGAAGCTAAGTCAATTGATACTCCTGTCCTGTCCTCCATGTTAACAGCTTCCAATTATCAGGCAACTGGGGAATGAGACCTCTCAGATATCGCCATGTTTGGCAGTATTGATTGGACTGGAAAACTGTGTAAAATTGGAGAGAAGTGGGATGACCTTGTCTCTTCTACTCCTCTTCTGATTGACAAACAAAGTAGAGACAGCTGTGGAGATGTACCTGCATAGCAATGGTCTCAGTTTGAGCTTTCTGATTGGTCCTGCTGAAATGTGTGCTATAAAGACACAGTGAGCTGTTGTAGTGACGTGTGTCTGAGTGAATATGCGGGTAGGGTGTGATTTCAAGAGAGATTTGATCAAATTGTTCAAATAATTCATTTAATGGCTCAAAACTGGACATGCTTAGCAAACACTAGGTCTCAGGAGAATCACAGGGTGAAGCTGTAGGGCACTTTGCCACCACTCACTCCAGAGTCATTAAATCAAGAGGCCGAGATGAGACCGCAATTGCACACCTTTAGTAAATGTAAACGTTTTTGACAACTGACACACCTTTGACCCATGATGTCTCTCAACTACCCACTACTATCCCACTACACGGGCTAACAAAGTCAGGTGCAGTTAGCTGGTCACCCCACAGGCCTACATTATATCCTTATATACATACTCAGAAATGCTGTTAAACATATCCCGTGTTGCTGAAATAATTGTTTTGTTACCATATACCAGATACTTTTTTCTGTGTATTTAAGTTTTTTCATATGACCAGACATGTTTTTCTCTGCTGTGCCTGCTTTGTTTGTGAGGGCTGTCAAAAAGGGCCATCAGAGAGTGTGAACATAGGGGCAGCGGGTGCCTCACACAGTGAATCTATCCCATAGTCTGTTTGTGTTCCACTGACACCGTGTAGTCTCTGGACTCTGTCAGGAGTCCAGTTCCTGTCAAGTCAAATAACACCATTTCAGACGGGCTCCTCGCTCTGACACGGTGAGCCGGCTCAACGGGAGGCCAGCGAGGTTAAAAAAAAATGATTGGGAAATGTACAGAACTCCACCATGTGTCCACTACAGAATGCAAAGAAGCCCTACAAGTTCCACAACACACATGCATGCACAAACTCGGATAACCTAGAAATGCCCACTTTCGTTCTTGCTGGCATTTCTTTCAAATGTCAAATCATCCACCTGGAACCAGTTACACAGACCTTCAGGGATCTTCTTTGAGAATGTCAAACCAAACCATGAATCTGTACAAAGCTTTGGATAAAGTACAATGTCCACTGGCTTCTCATAGTGAAGCCCGAGGGGAAGAAGTGAAACATCCAGGTCTCAGACGCCTTGGTCACGCTGCACTTATCAAATGTACATGTAATCTCAGGCTATGTTTTGTCTCTTAAATAACCCGGTCATGTTTATCTGGTCATATCTCATGACCCAATTTCCTGGGCAACTCGGAATAATACTGTATGTCTGCATACTTTCCCCCAAGCCACTGCAAAAACAAGACAGTTGTCTTTTCTGAGGGAAAGAAGACATCCACCAAATGCCATCAAACAAGACAGTGGTATTTACTACCATTGTCTGGGTTTCGTCTCACGTTTACTTTTAAAAAGACAGCATAGACAAGTCAATAAATTGAACCGGCTGACCACATAAAAGGAAAAAAAACTGTTTACAATGCCTCGTGGCATTAAAAGAAACACAGGATGAACCCATTTACACCTGAGGCAATAAACCGGTCTTTGCTTGCAAAAGCGCAGAAACAAACTGAGAGCTGACAGATTCCAATAACAACGACAGACGATGATTGTCACTGGTTTAAATAATGTCTGCACAGAATGGGATGCATAGCAGACACCACCACTCTTCCCCCACCTTGCTGCCCCTGCTAGTGCTGTAGTGTCTCTCCTGGCATGGAGAGAAGAATGTTTACCTTTTGATTTGATCCACAATCTACAGAGTCAGGACCTGCATTTATCTGTTGAGTGTGTACACAGCACTGAGCTCTGCGTCGGCTCGTCTGGGTCAGAGGCAGCTCTAATTCGGCTGTGATTTCACACTTGTTTTTTCTTGCTGGGAATGTGAAGAGGAAAATTGTTTTATATAGTTGTGGACAATTTGTGGACTAACAGGACACATTTCTGGTATTGTCATTTGTGCATAGAATACACTTTCTGAACCTTAAGAAAAGATCAGCAAATGTTTTCTTAAGTTAGTGATTATCTGAACTCTGGTAGAGAGGAAAGTCAGAGTTTTAGTGGTTTTAAGTGGCCTTCCTTTTTATTGAAGTGGAAAGGAATCAAATATCCTCTCAATTCCCCCACGGAGAGATATCTTTCATTGTGAAATACACTCCAATTTTACTGGTTTCAGGTTAATGGACTTGGTCATGGTGGAGCAAATTTCTGAAATTCTTAAGAAATCCCAGGGACACATTTCGCTAGCAGAAAATAATGATTAAAGTTATAAGTACAGAAAGCAATAAAGCACAGGTTTATCTTCTTCAAAAGTATCTGTAACCTGATTGATGAATGTGTCAGAATCAAATAAAAATCACAATACATAATTGTAGTTTTATTTACATTTTCAAAGTGTGAGTCGATAATAATCAAGCACAGCCCTTAGACTGAATCCTAACTTGTGCTTCTAAAATGGATATAACACAGCACATTTATTGCAGCAATGGTTATTTCGTCAGCCTTTAGATAGTAGAAAGCAAACGTTAATGCTGAATAATGTGCACATCACATTAATACGGTTAATAATCTGATCTGATTCAAATTTAAGTTGTGATACTTTTGGGGGTAAAAAACAAGCTCAGAAAAGTAGCTGCTTATAGTGGCAAACATAAAATCACTATCAGCGAAGAAGAGTCTACAGTCAGTGTGAAGCTGTACTTAAGGGTAGGCTACTTACTGAAGGCCCTTTGAGCTAAATGCTAATGCTAGCTTGGCAATTTGCTCACTGATTTACTGCTAACATTGGTGTCTAGCAGTTATAATGCCCACCATGTTCACCAGTTTACTGTGTTAGCATGCTAAAAGGTGCTAATTAGCACTAAACACAAAGTACAGCTGAGGTTGATGGGAACGTCATTAGTTTTGCAGGTATCTAGTCATAAACCAAAATTAAATGTTTATCCTGATGAAGGAGCCAGATGAAACGTTAAGGGATTGCTTAAGTCGTTAAAATCACCATGAATGTCTGTACAAAATTTCATGGCAATCCATGCAGTATTTGTATGGATATTTCAGTCTTCAGCAAAGTGATGGGCCAACCAAACTGTGACCTGGCAGAACAACAGAATGACAAAGACAAGAGGGCACTGATTCATCACTGACGTCGGCTACATGGTGCCACCATTTGGCGATCATTCCTGTTTATCAGCTTCAGGCAGGTCTGTAATTGGGACAGCAAAACCTTTTATTGCCTATTCAAATAGCAGTCAGCTGCCAGCAAGCTCATTGACTTGTCATTAAAAGTGGATGGATTAACTGATTCGGTGCTTCTAATGCATCACACATATTGTTGTGTAATCTGTGGTATATGTACAAAACTCTCAATGGGATATTCAAGATCTTGTTTGTCTAAATGATTTTAAGTGACTTTTGTATCTGCAGTGGCTTTTGCTTTGCGGAACAAGCAAAACCACCTTTCAAAAACAAACCAAAAAATACTTTGTAAGCTTGGATTTTGTCTCCTGAAATACCAAGCGCTCTTCCTGTTGGCTAATTGCTTGTTAGTGCTCCTGGCCCATGAGTAGAAAAAGTCACACAAGCAGCATCTGCAGCAGCGCAGTGAGATATTGAGGTGCCCTGTCATGTTGCCGCCATTTACAAGAAGCCTGAGCTGTTCCCCCTGCTGCTAAAGGTGCGGCACATACATTTGAGAGGAAACCTAATCATCATTACGTCATCATCATTTCATTCTCACTTTGCCTACATCACCAAACTTTCTGTGTTTGCACCCCAACTGTGTATATATATATACATAGTATAGTATATTTATTATAGTGTCATTGTCATATATTGTGCCCAGCCCAATGGTTCATACATACTTGCATTGTGTGTACAAATCACAATATTACAGTATATATATATATATAAAGTAGATATTCTTTTCTCCCAAGCTTTCCAAATGAAGCTGGCAACAACAAAAGTTCCTTTTCTGAAGCACAATTCAAGTCTTTCATAATCAGCAAAGGACATTATCATCAATCAAAAGCATCCTATAAAAGAGTACATCCCTTATTTCATCATGCAATGGACAATAAAACATAAAGTAGATCTCATTTTCAATTTCACCCAGATCACACAACAAACAGAGTCTATCCATGTATATATGTATACGGTGTAGGCCAGAGGGGAATCACAATTCTCAAGACTCTGTTTTTTGTCTCATGTCTTACAATCTACGATTATAGGGGAATTAGGGCTGCTGGCAATTACAATAACCCCTCCCTGCCAAGGTCCAATGAGAGCAGGCGGTCACAATGAATGTTTTATGGAGCCAGCCAATGATGGCAGAGCCAGAGCTTGAAGTAGCCGGCTGGAATTTTCTGGTACTGAGGCTTAAAGTAATTAAGAGCAGGGAATGGCCGCCCGACATTATTGCTGAATGACCGGCAAGACTGAGGAGCACCTGAGGCTTTTGGAAGCAGAACACATTCAAAAGGGATCTCCGGAGATTTAGAGAGTAGTACTACAACTGCTGCTGCTGCTGCATCTGAGCTGCTGTTTCACAATGACTGATATGTATGGTTCTATGCTGCTGTAAAATGGAGACAAACAATGCTAGGGTGAAAGGAATATCCAGCATTGTACGTTAACACTACCCAGGACAATGTACAGCCAGCTGCCCACCGGAAGAGTTATTTCCTGATTTTAGTGACATGAATGATGCAGTGAGCCAGTGCCAGGTGGACAGTTGGCTGTTTACACGCATCTCCGGTGTTTTCATTATGAAACCAGTTTGTAATTGCTATATGGCACTGCTGAGGATACATATATACTGAAAATGTAATAATATATCATGGCACAACAGATCACAATGCAGAAATGTGACAATAATGCATTGTGATGCTAAAAATGGAGTGCAGTATCAACAAATCTGATGAATTATAACAAAAGGTGCTGTTTATTTGCCTACCGGGTACAATAACTGTCATCTATTGACCAGACGTCTCAACAATTGCCTGAAAATGTTGACAAGTCTATAGTCTTTAAGAAATGCTCCCTTTCCATCTCCAGAATCTCAACAGTTTTTTTTTCTCACCAAGTTCAGACATGTGTTCTTCACCTTACTTATTCTAATCCAGACATTTTCATTCTTCAGTTTATTTGTACGTAGATAAACATCTGCTTGTAAAATAGGTTAAATTACTTGAATGTTGTTTAAGATTTTCAAGACGTATGAAGTATGGATGAATACATGTGGGTTTTGCAATCAGTTTGTTTTCATTCTGACTTTAAAGCTGCTATAATCAAACAAATGGACATATATTACAAATGGATCACATTACTGTGTAACGTCAAAGGTGAACCCACACATAATTAGCGCCTAGCTCTGCAGCGAATTTTAGCATCCCAGCTCATTGTTTTGGTTTTACAGACCAAAACTACTGTTTGGAACTCTTACTGCTCAAACTTAAAAACCCACTACACGCTACCTCGAGCATTTAACAGCTAAAGAAACAAATATGTCCCTCACTTGGTAGTGACTGGCAAAAACAGAGCTAAAAGGAGAGGGAACATTGAACCTACATTCTCCACATGACAGGAAACACAACTCCAAATGAATGCTAATGTTGTGTGTTGTGTATGTGTATGTATTGTTTGCCATATAAAAGGCTTGTCTCCACTGCCCCCAACTGGCCAACAAAATCAATTAATGCACGTTTAAAATAATTGTGAGTTCTGAACAACGAGTGACTGTATTATCTCACTGCTGCTATGACTACTCCTTTACTGTGACTGAAAATAAAAATGTGTTTCATCACTCATAGCTCAACGCTGCTGTAATGTCTGCAAACACTGGAGTGAAACACATCGCTTTCATGTCTAATACATGTCAAATTCTTCCAATGTATGCTATGTAGATCAGCTCTGAGGTTGTCAGATGCATTCTGAATCACATGGAATGGGGGTCCACACAGACTTCAAACTTCCGGGACCTGCTGTAATGATTTCATAAAACAGATTTCATGAGAAATTACAGGGTCACTGAATCCATTTGTATGTTGATGAAATATGCTGACACAATGCTGTAAGTAGTGCTTAGTCCATTGATTCCGAGTCTTTTGTTACAAATGCAATTACATTGGTTTGTTTCGTCTAACTCTCTCTGTCTGCTTGGTAATGACCTTAAGGAGGAATCTCCCTCCTCCCATCCTTTCCAATCAATGCCACTTCGTGCAGTGGTTTAGTGGCACTTCATATTGTAAAGCTCTGCAATCACTCAGCATCTGATAAGGAATAGAGCTAAAGGGTACACTAGCCATTTGTCCCGATAGCCAAGGATACAGCATCAGCATGTAGAAATCTGCATGCTCTGAATGTCGATACATTTTACTACCTGGGCATTTAAGCTTATGAAACCACATTTAGATATATGTATGAGTCAAATACTTCCTCATCCTGTCCGTCTTTTCACTGGCACAACCTACATCCACTGCCTGTTCACTGTTATGTAAAACCCCTTCATGGAATCTCTTTTCATCTCTAACACGAAATTTCCACACATTAGCAGAGGCAATCTTCTGTTTCTGCTCAATTAGACTTTCCTTTAACACCCAGCCGTTGCTGCTTGGACTTCCCAGCCCATCCACACAGAGTAAAAATAACATTTTAATTGTGTAAAAATCAAATAAATAAGTGTATAATGACAGAAACAGAAAGCGATTAGAGTAGGGGCTCAGTGCAAATGGAGGAGCCTACTGCGGCTGAAAGCGTGATAATTAGACATTCCTTTCTGTGTGCGCCAGCTACACAGAGTCACTAATGTGCACTGTTCAGCCACTCTACAACCAAGACGCTTATGTCCACGGAACGAGGCACCCCATCGGCTAAATTTAACTTTTCACAGAAGCAACCTCGCCTCTGACACTGTTTCCACCGCTGCCAAAAACACAGATTTAGAAATATGCGTGCGATGTACATTCACGGGAGGAGCGATGCCATGAGCCTCCTCCTTCAATCCCTCCTGCTCTCTCTGTCCTCCATGTGAGTGAGACCAAAGAGGAGGCCTATATTTTGTTTTGTGTGTGCACACACATTTAGCTGTTATAAAGCACAGTGTTGGTTTCTGTCCTCATCATTTCAATATGAAGGAAAACAACAAACACATCATACCTGCCCATGTCTTGATTTTACCACAGGGGGCAATAAGCATTATGTTTGGACACAACTACAAATATCTGTGGTTGGTTCTTAAAACATGGAGATTTTATTGAATTTTCTCCCTGCATACATCACTTTACTCTAAACTGCATTAACTAACATGCCAATGGACAATATTCATGAAGAATCGCTGGCCAAGCAGGATATATGAATCAATGCAAACCATTATTTGCTATCACAATCAAGCACATTGACGCCTCCAGTAAAAATGATGCACGTTCTATAATATCTGCATCTCGAATGTAATATCAATAGATTTAGGGAAGGACTAAGCCCTGAGAAAAAAAACGAAGCCACATGTCTGACCTCGGTGAACGTCAGAGGGCTGGCAGAAATTGAAAAACCCATCAAATAACTGTTCAGTCACGGTGCAATCAAACCTCATCCATCAACATCAGGATGTCAAACGGAATGGAGAGGAACACGTCTGAGAAACTTCTGCAAACTTGTACAGAGACTAAAGCAGTGACGCAACACAGTGGTAAGATTACCGGAACACCAAATTATGCAGTCTTATTTAAGATATTAATATTTTCGGTGGATGTAAAGGGTTAAAGTGCACTCAACTGTGCCTCGGCCATTAAAATAATACAAAGCAAACTAAGGCTAAGGATGTTAAAAAGTCTAAAATTATACAGAGAATGTAGAGTTGTTACAGAGGACGTGGATAAAGTATTACAGCATGAAAATACTAAAAGAAGATGGAATGTTTTACCAGTTGTACATGGTTATCAGGTTTTCTACGATAAACATAGTGAATATAATGTGAAAATGTAATAAAATATTAACATTCAGAGACAGACAGACAGGTTTCCTTTGGACAAACATTATTCTGCACATAAAAATATGGTTTTCACTTGTTCCCCTGCAGTGCTGTTTCACGACTCGACTGATGGAAACTTTTCTAATCGATTCCACACAGTGTCAAAATGCAAATCCTCTCCTCTTTTTGGGAAGACACCGAATCAAAATCCTAATTGGGGAACAAAACCAGCATCGATCAACACCCCCGAGAACATACAGCGACAATAACGGATAATAAATGCGACACTGGTCCGTTCTGTTTACCTGGCATCTCTTCAAACAAAACCAATTACGCCAGCGACTTAATCAAGGTCAAGCCACAGCAGCACTCACCCACACACTGCACAACAAGTGCCAAATGACTATCAAACCTCTGCACAGGTTGGTGCTACAGGTGAACTGTAAGTGCAGTGTTATTTGAGATCCTGTTGTAAATATCGACTTAACAACCCGTTCATTTGTCTTATGATAAAGTCCTGAAATTCACGGAAGAAGGGAGGTTCGTGTAGAACACACTTTGTCTCTGTGCCACCGCAGATATCAAGAGTCGCTGTTGTTGTTCGTTCCACGTTTAGAAGCAGCGTCTGAGCCTCGGAGCGACGCGACTATAATCTATATTTTCCTTCCCGGCTAACAGGTGAAAATTACTTTTCATTTTTAGTTTTACCAGCTCTTACTTACGCTGACTCCCACACTCCTGTTGGTGTCAGAGTGGAGTTAAATGATCCAAAACTAGAGCCTGCCTCCATCCATCACAAGTAGACCTCGTCCCGCTGCACTGATTTATGCAGCCAAATGATACAAAGAGCAGACAGCTGCGGTTTCTTTTCTTTTTATTCACACAGACGAGACTACATTTCTGTAGCCTAACTGCTTAAAAAAAGGCTCTGCAGCCTAACAATGTTGGGTATGACGAAAATGTCGCTTTATAAATCACAGCTTTACCTTTTGAATATCGAGCACTGAGTCCTCCAGTAGATGTATGGGCAACAAACTCACTGCACGTCACTCAAAGCATGATTTGTGAGATCCACTCTGCGCGTAAGACCCACAGTCACAATCTGCCTCAAGTCTGTTCTCCCGTTGCGCTTTTACGCACGCAGGATGTGGCTGCGACGCGAAATCACCTCTCATTCTTAAACAGGTTAGAAGATCTCAGTACATATATAACAGCTTTGGCATCGACCGGACGTTTTATAGTCTCAAAAACACAGGAATCATGTGGCAGCACAAAACATGTATTTCCCCATCCCTTTTGTGGCGACGATCAAACGCGCTGAAATCAAGAATGGTTGATCGAATTGAGGAGACAAGAGAGGAGGCTGCTTACGGGCAAATGTAGACTCACGCAGATCTGCGGGTCTGCTGTGTGTGGATGATTTGACATCATTTTTAGAACAGATGAAAAATCACAAAATGAGAATTGTGGAGAAGCCAGATGTTGGATGAAGTCTGGAATGAAACGACATGGAGGAGCTTTTATCCAAAGCGCATCCATTACTGGTAAAGCGTTTGGTATTTATTTAGATACACATTGAAAACCTAATTGGTAAAATAAAAACTGCTGAGAAATAAGGATTAACAGTGCTTATTGCACCGGATAATTGACGAAGCAGTGATGGTTGGCTGAAATAAAACTGATGATGGCAATAAATGATACATGATGGTTTGATACTGAGACAGTTTCAGCTCTGGATGCCCGGGAAACCAAATGAAATAACTAAAGTTGTGCTCCGTCCGAGATGCGCCATGTGGCGCAGACAGCTGTGGATCAAGCGTAAAACACGTCGTTGTCCTTGTGCTCATCATTCAAAGCTTCCCCATAGGGTAAATATTGACAGGGCAGTTTTCAGCCGATTACATGCCATCAGATGTTTTACAACAGTCACACAGACACGGGCTGTTCTGTTAAAATAAATCTTCCTGAAAATAAAGTTACGCACTTTTGTCACCCTGTCTGACAAAAAAAAAAACTAAAACAACTTGGAAAAGTCTAAAATCGTAACGAACCCGCTCAGAATTTTACTGTAATGGTCGAGATTCCACATTTTGACTTTTTTACGCGCAGGCGGATCATGATTACAGGTGTGGACGTGGCTGTGTGGGCAACCCGGCGCTTACAGAGAGACAGTCCCCTTCGATCCCCGGCAACAACAAGTCTCCCCCGTCGGAGTGTCCTTGAGCAAGACAGCTTATTGAGACCTGCAGTCCGCTCTTTAAGTCACTGTGGGAACAAGCGTTTCACCTCCTGGTCTCAGAGAGTCAGGTAACCTGCTTGCGAACGATCGATCCCTTTGGTTTTTTTATCCGAGAAAAGGGGCTACACTTCACGAGGGACAACGATTGTTGCGTTGTCGGCTTACCTGCTTTCACTCCGTCATGGTGGTGGCGTCTTTTGGTCCGCTTCATCGCGCCGTGGCTGCGTGTCTGAGGACATGCTTCTGGAGACAGACTTTGGAGACGAGAAGCGCCCAGGCTTCACGGGAGAAAGTGGGATGGTGGGTAGGGTGGGGGGTGAGTGTGAGCGTGAGGGAGGGAGAGAGCGAAAAGCCTTTAAGAAGTAGGCTGGCATTTCTTTGACGATAATGACACTCGTTATATTTGCCTTTTAGATTCGGGGGGAAGCCACGCCGAGCAGCAACACGTGATTCAAAACACAAAATAGCCCAAAGCTTCAAAATGCATTTTTCGCCAATCCACTAATTAAACCTCGTGGCAGCATCATCAAAGGACATCGGTTAATTTATCTCGTGGCTTGGTTCAAGGTGTTTGGAGGTTAATGCGATTTAATTCATGTTATTTTACTTGTTCGTGGAAGAACAATATTTTGCCCTGCGGATTTGGGGATGTGGGGGTGTCAGCGTAGCTTCCATTCAGAAAAAATAAATGCACAAAGCGCCGCAGACCTTCTAGTTTCAGCACCGAGGAGAGCGCAAATCTGGAGAGGAGAAAATGGGCAAAACGTGCTCACGTTGTTTGCAGATGTTACCTCCGAGAGATCCGATGCATTAGCGTATTTTGAGGGACGCTCTCCGCAACACGAATCATCTCCTTTCACCCAAAGCGCGCCGCAAATACGCCAAAATAAAGTCTTTAAATTGAATATTCCTTCTTATAATCCTCCTTCCAGTCAAACCGGGAGAATCCGCCAGTGGGAGGGAAGCACATCAGCTCCTGAGTATCTTGGAGCAAGACAGAATAAACCACTAAACTGTTCCACTTCATTTCTACGTTTATTGAAACCAATTCTAAATGGGAAGAATTCAAAGTAGACAAAAGAAGAATTACATTTTCTGTATTACATTCCAGGATTTGTTCCTTTTTTTCTGTACGTGAAGTCGGCCCCGACAGGGAGCCTGTTGATTATGTGAACGCTTGGCCAACACGTTGTGTACATTGTGTGGCCTCTGCTCTCCCTCTTCTCCCCGAGGAACAGCTCCTAGAGCCGAATCACTCGTTTTATCATAACCGGCTGGCACTTATTGAGATTTACCCGCTTAAATCTTGTTTGAAAGGAGAATTCCTGTCTGATTTATTGCAACGTTGCTTTTGGAAATGGGGCCGCTGGTATTAAAGGCTTAGTGTGATTTGACATTATTTAGCATTCACTTTTTAAAACTACCACAGAGCCAAGATTGTTAGGGGGGAAATAAACAGGGGATGGGAATGTTTTACTGACATCTACTGCGAAAATAATCTCAAAAGACCTGCTCTCTCTCTCTCTCGCTCTCTCTCTCTCTCTCTCTCTCTCTCTCTCTCTCTCTCTCTCTCTCTGTTAACAGGTCAGCTGTCTGCCCACAGGAGGCAAAGTTGAAGTTAGTTTTATACACAATCAGCCCTCTTCCTCCAGCTCCACTCACCACTTTGGTGGACAGGTAACACCAACTTTATTTTAATGAATATGCTCCCATAAGAAAATAAAGTTAGCAGTTTCCTCCTCCGCCTCCCTCCACCCCCCCAAACCTCACAACACTATCACTCCACATTTCATCCCATCACCCTTAAGACTTTTTATTTGTTTTCAAAATTGTAAAAAGAAGCCATTAGGCGCAGTTTGACTGGTGCCATCCTGAACCTTAGCTGTCAATTAAAATGTATCAAGTGGCAGTGGTTTGGAAAACATACATAATGTACTTGAATTATTTAACAATGTGGCTCGTGTGGCAACTGAGAAGTATAAATTGGTAGGCTGCGCTGAAGTCTGGAGGGGCAGCATATGAAGCAGGAAGGCTCTGTGAAGAAAACACAAACAAAACAGAAGCTGGTGACAGATGTCAGACACAGATTTACATTTTTGAACTTTAAAGAGAATGCATTAATGGCTCGTGTAAATGCGCCAGGTAGATG
Source organism: Nannoperca obscura (assembly GCA_036024295.1). Classification (NCBI taxonomy): domain Eukaryota; kingdom Metazoa; phylum Chordata; class Actinopteri; order Centrarchiformes; family Percichthyidae; genus Nannoperca; species Nannoperca obscura. Next base: position 35,394 of record JAVQJL010048869.1, read on the forward strand.
GTGATACGTTATTAGCAGCACAATCAGACCCGTCTGCTCTCATTGCTAAATCCCATCTGATGGCCACAGCCAACAAACGAGTGTTCTACATGTGTTATACCACATGTTATGCTTATTCTTATTCACAATACGTCTGAAACACATGACTCACAGGTGCATATGCGCACATGCTGCATATTACTCATATTAGTGTTAGGTAGGTAGGTGTGTGTGTGTGTGTGTGTGTCTTTAAATGGTCATGGGTGGATGACATATTGCATATGCACCTGTGTAATGCTGATGAACAGGAGAGCCTCAAAGCCCGGCTGGAGTGCACCGCAATTACTTGAGGAAAATCCCACTTGTTAATGGACTCACTATTACCAAACTAAGAGAGACACGCTGAACAAAGAGGCGTCTAGTGCAGGACGCAGCACCCCGTAAATGGCAACTACATCAAAGTGCGTATATAAAATTGAGTGTTCATGTATTTTTCTTTTATGGCGGCAGAGAGCTGTCGAGGCTGCGCTGTGCTCCCGTTTCAACCTGTGATCTTGTGTGCATTTACTTCCTGCCCTCATTTACGGGTGAAAAAGCTCATCTGTTGCTTTATGTGAGTGAGTCTTCTATTATCTCGTCATGTATGATTCCGAGCTCGTGCGTGTTTTCTACACCTGTCCAGCGTCTGGTATTTGCACATTTGGTCTTGTCAATTTAATCAATCACAGCACAGCATGACAAACTTAACATTTTATGCTTATCTCAAACCTTAAAAAATATATCCAGGGTGAGAAAAAGTAATTTTCATACAGTTCCTAAATATCCCAAAACAACAAAACTTTACCCTTCTTGTATTTGTACTATTGGCAAGTTTCTGACACTTTTTATTTATTTGTTGTTTCTTGCAGGCTTACTATGATTAGTATGTTTGCATTTTAGATGTGTGGGCTATGTGAGTTATCTGTGTTTTATCTATTATAATAATACTAATCATTATAATGATTTGCAAAATATACAAGGAATACGAATGGTATATATACAACCAGTGCATTTAAAGTGCATTAATAAATAGTTCCAGTTGTAGATTCAGCTCATGTTAGCGACTAAGTGGCGTTTCTCTTTCTACCTTTAGTTTGTGGACTATCTTAATGTGTGATTTCTCCACAACCAGTTGTTAAAGTCAAAATCTATTCTCTTTATTTAATTACTTCAAGTGCTCTGCACAGTCAGTATGACATGCTTGAGTTTGCAGTGTGCTCATTGTTCATTGGGTTGTCAATCAATGTGAACAGCTGTCGAGGGCTTTTAACTTGCTGTTAAAAAACCTGAAGCCGCACTTTATTAAACAGAAGGGTGAAATAATCCTCTTGGCGTCTTGAAGCAACTCTCTACCTTGGATTTCTTTATAAAGTCTTCTGGAACTCTCCAAGCTGGGGAGGATAGAGCAGATGTATGAAGGTTCATCCTTTGATCACTTGATGAATATGAGAAAGAAGAGAGGGAGGATGGTTCCTGAAAATTTGGGAAATTGAACGTTAGGATTTGTATTTGAAATTTGAATTGAAATTCAATTGAATGCATTTAAAACTGTCAAAAAAATGTAAAACATGCAGTTGAGATTTAAACTGTTTTAAAAGTTCCAAAGTGACAAAATAAACTCACAATTTCAAATTTCATATCCTGCTCCTTAATAATTGACATTGGCCCTCAATCAACAATTTGCAGGCTTTATACAAAGTCTTGAAAGTTTGGAAAATGCTTTATTTTGTTATGTTTTCAAGGTTAGGAATATGAATTTGACAGCGCAGGAAGTTGTGTACCATGTAACTCTTCATTAAAGAGACAAAATGAGCGAACCCTTCTGGTGGTGGGTCTATGATCCTAAATCTCGGATGTGTCGTGATATCAGGTAAATGAGCTGGAGTAGGACCAGTTTGTCTTAATCAGGTTTGGCAAGTCACTGACAAACATGGGCCCACAATTCCCCCAGGATCACCGGAACAAAAGGCAGAAGCAGAAGAGAAAGGAGACAGCAGAAGGAATACAATATGCACAAATCAATAGGGAAAATGGAGAAGGTGATTTACCTGCAATCCAGGGAACAGGCCAAACAACTGTCACAACAATTTGATGTGCAGGCTAATTAACTGCGCTCATGAATCGGTATGGAAAGATTATATCTTCTCTTTTCATGTCATGCGTGTTCCTTTTCAACAATTGGATGTTGTTTCTCAGTCTCTCCCCCCTCCACGTATGCTAATTTACCTTGTACTCATGTTTACAGTGTTGCACAATAACGAGCGAAGGGACTGTTCTGCATGCATCAGCGTTTTGAAGTATGTTTCACTAGAGTCTGGTGACCTGCCTGCTGCTCTCTATGTTTTGCTGAGCTATTAGTCTTTGTATTTGGCAGTGCCATTAGCATGTGGCAAATCCACAGCTTCAGCATTATCCAGCCCACTGATGGACACACCCTGATGGAAACTCTGACATTTTTTTCCATTCACTGTGGTGAAACACCCCCCCAAAACCCATTTTTGTCAACTATAAAGTGCCACTAATCAGAATTTTCTGTATTAAATAATCATTCAATTCAATTCAATTCAATTTTATTTATATAGCGCCATATCATAACAAAGTTATCTCAGGGCACTCAATCACATGGAGCCGGTCGAGACCAACTTCCACACACACAAAGACC
>JAVQJL010048874.1:0-29744 GCA_036024295.1 Nannoperca obscura
TCAATGAAGATGACTTTAAACTAGTCTTCAGATTGTTGCATGACAGATATTGCAGGCATGCCCATACTAGTATGGCATCTGTCTCTTGATGTGACAAGCTCTAATTTTTGTTGAGCAGTTTCAACAATCATTTGTCTACCTTTAAATTATTCTGAATGACAGGAGAAAGCCTACACTGAATTGTTTTTGGTTATATAAAGTGGATTATTATTGTTTAATTTCATTTTGACAGCACACATTTTGTTTGGCTTTGTAAAAGCAGTGAGGTATGAAAGAAAAAAGCTGCGTGGAACTAGGATGGTGGGTGATTGGGTTGGCAAATTCTGCTCACTTTGGTTTAATTTGCCTCTGAGCCTTGTTGAATGTGACAGGGCCAATCTATTGATTGACAAAACATACAAAAGGAATGGAGAAATAAATACAGCAACCCTTCAGTTTTTAAAACAAGGAAGTAAATACAGGTACAGTGTAGCTCCCCTTTTTATTGGCCTCTCAGGCAGTTCCTTCGCTTGGAGAGAAAGAGGACATATAGGATTTTATAAACTAATAAACCTCAGAGGGAAAATCAATATGGTGGCGAGCCCTGCAACGGCTCTTTTCCACAAATGTATAGACCACAACAATCAATGTCCTGAGTTTATAACCTGTTCAGATTTGGAACAGGAGGAATCTGTGAAATGTCAGTTAGCATTAGAGCATATTCAGAATATTTAGTTAAATAAACAATTAGTCTGTAAGGCAGAGCCAGGGCATTTCTGTTTGAAGTTTGCAGCCCCAGGCACCAGATAGCCTCCCCAGGGGTATGGCTCATTATCTGGCTCCAGTGTTATGCATGTTTAATTTCAAAACAGAAATGGCTATTCTGCTTATTGTCCTGCTCATTTATTTTCTCTCTTTCATTTACTGTCACCCCTTTCTAGTGCTGAAGACTAAGAAAAACCCCTTTACAGTGATAGCACAAGATGAGTTTCCTGTCATGTTATCTTCCTGTTGCTGGGGAAACGCATTTTGCAGGGATTCACAGAGCAGTAATCTGAAATTGACTGACATTCCACAGCAAGGCTATAGACACTCACTATGAGGCTTCTGTAGATTTTGGTTGTCATTGTAAATTACAGCTTGGTTGCGTGACAATACAATTGAAAAACAGAACATTGAATAATATATTATTGTTAGACATGCTAAAAAATGTTGGTATTATAATTCCAAATTATATCAGAAATTATAATCTCTGCTGCTACTTGAATTCACTTTTAATACCTATCTTACTCAAAAAGATACAGTTCAGGGATAAACTGTTTAATAGCCCTAATGTCTCGTGGGACATGCTGAAAACACAGAATCTATATTATCTTGAATGTATAGCTTCTATGGATATTTTAATCATTTGAATGAAAGAACCCTGGCCTTTATTGTGTGGGCCAATACTTTTCTTATGTTTCAAATGAATTTAATAAAGCAGACTGATTCAAAGTGTATCTGTAAAGGTTTTTTTGCACTGTGTAGTCTCCTGCCACACTCGAGATACCAGTGAACTGAAACATTTTGCAGAGCTAAAATTCTGCTTTAGGGTCTCATTGTTACCATAACAACACAGCCATCCCAATAGTTCAAACTCTTTAATTACTATATGAACTTTAAAGGGCTGGCTCATGCTTTTCTCAAGGATAATGCCTTTAAAATTGCATTTCATCAGTAGTGTCACAAACAAACCTCAAGCCAAAAGCAAAATTGTCTCTGCTGCCAATGGATAATCTTCCTCAAAATAAGATCAGTGTATTAAGTGGGTGTTACCTTCAGGTGTAGTGTTGCTGTCAGCACTACTTAACATTTAAACAACTATTAAGAAATATAGAACAATTGACTTCAAACTGTAAAGTTTCAACTAAATATTCAAATTTAACTTCCAAGCATTTGGACCTTGTCTCAAACCACATTAAAAATGTATCTTGAAGATAATGACTCCAGCAGATACCACCAATTTTATTATGGTAATTAAAAATGGCAATTTCAGCCCTGACTATAATTAGCCACAGATCATAGTGTAGTATATTTATTCAAATTTAAGGCAAATGTATGTGTTACATCAGTAATTAAGTCTTTGCTGTTTCCTTAGTTCCTATTGTATAATCCACTTTAATGTCTAATTAAACAAACCTCATTTGTTTTGATTTCAAATAGAACAGAGACAAATGTTGTTTGTTGGTTGTCGGTGTGTCCATATGTGTGTGTATACAGTATATTTCTGTGGCTACATCCAGAGAGAGCTTAAACCCCCCCTTTCTGTTGATTCTTTCCCTCCATCCAGATTGGTCTGGGTCAAAATGAATCAGGAGATGCAGAGAAAACCAGCATCACACATCCATCTGTTCTCGTGTCTTTTCTTATTGTTGTCAGCCAAAGTATTAGAATATAAAATCAGGTTATTAGGAGAGACCACAAGAGTAAAACACTGGACAATTCTTGATCTTGAGGCTGTATCAACACATAGTACCCTTAAGATTTAGATTCACGTCTCTACTTCTGTTAGTTTGATAGCTGAAAGCAACAATTTTGATAGTCATGGCCAAATAAGGTAATTGTCTCAGGATACAAACCCCAGAACTAGATCACCACCCAAACAGATATTAATCTATGGCTGGAGGTCTATTTGTCTACTGAATTTAATGGGAATTTGAGATATACTGCAGAATATCAGACATGACACATGTCCTCCTCAGTTGAGTTAATATTTTTTCTGGGTGCTTGTGATGGATATAAAAGGATTTTGTGAAATATAAGGTTGACTGTTAGCTAATTTATTCTCCTGAAAATCCTCTTGCAGTCCATTCAGTGTTGTCAAGACTCAACAAAATCTTTGAGACCTCAAGGTTTTGACAAAGATCTGTTTCCTTACTTAAAGATGTTGTTCCAAGCTGTATCACCTCTAGATATATCACTCTGCTGCTGTCACAGGTTAATCTCGTGTTCAGTCTGCAACTGTAGGTGTATATTGCTAAATAGAATCACATTTAATGAAAAAATGTATTTTGAATGTTTACAATTTTCCTACTAAACTGAAGTCACACCGAGATTTACACACCAGACGTTTAATTGGTTATGCTTCTTATATCCCCTGAACATAAAGTACACAAAGTCACAGTGTACACAAAGTAAAGTACACAAAGTAAAGTTTTTGTAGTACCCTGAAGAGACTTTTCTCACAACACTCTCTGATTGACTGAGGCCCCTTGCCCTATAGTTACCCTTTGTTCTACCAACAGGCTGTCAATATACATCTAGCTTACTTTAATTAATGCTTTAAGAAATGCTTTTATTCCTCTGTTCTGTGTTTTTAGACAATACATTAGAGGCTTTGTACACTGGTCTTAAAACACGATGTCTGACACTGACTGAAGACCTGGCAAGCTGCTTGTAAGATGCTAACATCCTGCTTGTGTGTGGCATTTGCTCAATGGGTGGCTTTCAAGTCATGCTTAGGTCAAATTCTTGAACACAGAAACTGCATCTGGAAATACTGCAGTCCCTGTGTCAAACATGCTTGATATTTGCAAGTTGCCTCATCAGAGTTTCATCAGTGTTTGTCACCATGCAGTACCTGAGCATTGCCAGTGAGTGAAGTTAAGTTTCCACACAGGTAGAAAATAGCTAATAGCAAATAAGAAAAAGCTTATTTGTGTGTAGAAGGTTAGGTCATGACTAAACAAGAACATATTATTTGAATGAGCATATGTACATTCGTACACTGTACATCTTGTTGACATACGTCAACTCATCTTCCAGTAAGCTTTTCCCCCCCGAAGGTGTGAACTACATAAGGCCACATATGAAATATCTCAGAGTCAACATGAAGCCTTCAATGGGCCAATATTGGCTGTTCTTTTTGCTTTTATTTATTTGCATGAGATAGACAGATGAAAGTGTGGTCTCTGGCAGATTATATTACTGTTAATGTGGTTGGTAGCACAAATGCATCACACACCTATCCAATAACATACCACAAAGTATACCAGAGGTGTGATGATGTTATGGTTGCAGCAGCAGGGGAGCTTTTCCCATGCATGGCCTTCAACAGGGAATGCTTACTGTCCAAACCGATTCTCTGCAAAAGACAGGCCTTTGAGGTGTGCCACAACGTTTTTGTCAGAACTAACGTGCAGTGTAGTGCCAACCAGACTGTGCTCAGTTAGTGTGACCAGGAGGAGCAAAGACAGATTGTCTGTGAATCAATGAGTAGAGCTCAGTGGAGGAATGACGTGTTTATACAAGCTAATGGCTCCCAGAGCATCGCCAGAGCTTGTAATAGCTCCTACTAATGTTTTCTCAAATCATTTCAACTCTTTCTCTTTCTCTCTCTCTCTAAGGAATTCAATTCAATTTTCTTTATTGACATGAATGTAACAACGACAATATTGCCAAAGTGTCAGGTAATTCAATCACAGGCAATCAGTTCAATCAATTCTTTTTCACAGGCAATAAAACTGTTGCTCCTTCAAATCCTGATTATTTCTCCTGAATTGGCTCTTGTGTTATTCTATTTAACCAAAAGGCTTCAAGCTATTTTTATTTCATGGCTTGGTTATCACTTGACATTGTAGGCTTGCAGTGGGAGCATATGTGCATGGTAAGAGTCATGAACAAACAAGCTTGTGTAAAATCTGGCTCTTATATGCATACATTTTGTTCCATCTACCCCTGATATTCAATAAAGTAGAACAGTACATCAAATGCCAATAGAACGAAACAAGACGATGCTTCGTTAATGGCCATGCTGTTTCTACTTAATGATACAGTGATAAACATGTGAAGGTTTTAATGATATTGCTGAACACCAAAAAGGTTTTCATGTTGTGGTGGTATTTTATGATGATAATGAGAGTGTGCAGATGTAAATGAAGCATGAGGAGAACTTAATGGAACCGCAGACCATGATGTCAGATCCAGAAGGTTTCAGTTGAATTGGTGGAATGAATTATTCAGACAGAGTGTCTTCTGAGCACACTAGAAGCATGCGTCTCAACTCAGACAACAGATTGCAGAATATCACTGCAATACAATAGAAATACTTCTATAAAATGCATGTAGAATTCTTCCTTGTTATTTTGCAGTCACTAAGAAGAAAGATGTATTAAATAGTGTAATGAACTTTTATAATATTAAATGTATACAATTAACATGAATCAAGAATGCTCATATGATTCTACATGTCAATATGGTGTATTGTGGCAGCTTTTCTTTTCCTTTGCCTTCATGCTTATTTGCATCTTAACAGGTTCTAGTGCCCTGGTGACTAACACTGTTATCACATGATAACATTGTGCTTCACAGCCATACCCCCAAAACACAATTTCTTAATTAGCTTACATCTGTGTTGCTAAGCAATCTCAACTGTATCTGCAGATACAAAAGCCAGAAAATTATCATTTTAAATTAATAAATCCACTCCAGTCACAGACAGCTTTGGCTACAGAAGTTGTCAGCTTTTCCACGAGACTGACTGAGTGAAGCAGGCTGACAAAGCACATATTCTCTGCTTGGAAATTTATATCTAGAAATGTATTGCAACATTCAGACAAAAATGGAACATAGATTTATATCTTTGTGGTGTTATCAGTCCCCAAAACTGGATAGCTGTACCCCTCAAGTCCACATGGTCAATTTCCATGTGGATGGAACAGATTTCCACCCTGAAGGAATCAGTTGTTTCATCAGGTTCAACCTCTCACGTGGTTTATTGAGTAAGAAACAGGTAGCAGGTCTCAGTCCAGGCCATTCCCAGCGGTTCTGCACCAGTGCCACCCTGATTTGACACTTGGTGAGCAGAAGAGTGATCAATCCCTCCATCTAAGAATGGAAACAGACAGCCATAACCAGAGACATAAGAGCTATAGAGGTACTTGCTGCACTGTTACCACGGCAACAGGCCGTGCGGGGGGGCATCATCATCGGCTCTCTGAGATTGGCTGTTGGTGGTTTGGTGCAATGGTTCAGCTTAGTTGGTTGTTCTGCCCTCCGAGAGACACAGAAAGTGGTTCGCTGTTTTTCAGGCTTCCTTGATCTGATGGAAACTGAATAGATTTATGATTGAAAGATGGGGAAGACTGTAGATCTGACAACTGAAAGCCTGGGATAATTACATGGAGCATGAAAAGAAACATGTACAGTATGATTCAATTACATAATAGCCATATCACAATTTACCATTAAAGAAGCATCCCATTCATTTTATATATCACAAACTGCTGCCTGTGGTCTATTTTCATAACATCTGATGGAAGGTTAGGGTCAAAAGCAGTTTTTATTTTTTTATTCAATAATAAATGTAAAAATAAATATATAGCAAATAAAAGTATGAAGACATACCAAATGAATATAATTCTAGTACTGCTTCTACTACTTGGTGATGACAAATGAAATATACTTAATCTATCATATCTTGCATATAGTTGTATGTTGTCATGTCTGGAGCATTCAGTCAGTAAAGCTTATTGTGTTTGCCCAAGGAGACACATGTGCAATATACACATGCAGCCTAACAGCTTCTATCCAAATAAAGTATTGCTAACACGGTAACACAGTTGCAAAGATGAGATAGCTTAGTGTCCCTATTGGTGCATACGGTTCAATATAATATGAGTCCAGAAAACATGCATTATGCAGTATAGGTACAAACATTAACACTAACAAATGATTGCTTGCACATGCACGCACGCACCCCTGCTCCCTTGAGTGTACTTACAGAGCTCTCTCACTAAGATGTCAACTTACAGAGAGGATAGTTACTACATCGTTCACACTGGATAATCAGTCGCAGGCGGCTTCAAACAAAACATTTCAACATTTTTATGTGTGGTTCACAAGTGTCCATGGTTCACTACTGACAAGGTACAACCATCCTCCTACTGAATCTAACACCCCCATTTACTTACCTTTCTTGGTACTTAGGCAATTAATACTTTTGTACAAGACAAATGTCATTTATCATGTGTTTTGATTAAATGACAACTGTCAACAATACATTTGGCCTTTTTTCCTCCAAATATAATCTGATAATGTCAGCTCCATTGTTTCCTTATGTTTACGCCAAATATTTTCTTTCTACTTGCTCTAATGTACCCTGGCCAAATAAGGAATATCTGGGAGTATACTACAGACTACGTGACTGCTAGCAATTTTGTGTTTTCCAAGTTATTCAAATTGCAATAATGGTTTGCAAAGCAACAACATTCCCCAGTGCCTAGTGGCTAAATGAGCAACTAAGCATTGCAAAATGGTGCCATCCTTTCAAATGTAAATTCAATTTATTGTCTACAAATAAAGGAATTCTATTTCACAGCTGTAAGGCAGTGTAGAAGCACTAACAATATAAACAACTTATTAATACAGTGCTAATACAATTATACACTTTATATCCTACAATTAACATGTGATATATGAAAACTCAAGGTACATATTGTGTACTGTATTGGTATGCAGCAGTAATGGTGCTGGATGATCGCAGACATATATTGTAGACTTGGACCAAGAGATCTGTAAAAAGAGCAATTGTCAATTCTAGGCTTATTTTGCTTGAGTTAGTCAGTCAAACACCCTGCATAACATCTGATGGTAAAAAACAGATACCCAGAGAGGTCAAGAATTGTTCAAATTGTGTCCTAATTTTATACGAATACCAGTTTAATTTATCTTTGCCCAGTAGGGTAGACATGCGTGTGTGTGTGTGTGTGTGTGTGTGTGTGTGTGTGTGTGCGTGCGTGCGTGCGTGCGTGCATGCATTTGTGTTTTTCTTTTTATCTTCCTCTCTCTTAACTAAATTCTTTTTATAGGAGAATCCTCCCACAAGCCTCAGCAGGTTTAGCAGGTGTTAACCTCTCTCTGGGAGGCTCCCTCCTGAGGCAACACACATTCTAGCGGATCAACACTCCTCATTCCCTGAGCTGCTTGCAGTCTGCCTATCACACAGGTGGAGATGATGGACAGGAAGATGAGTCTCCCTCTGTCCCTTAGTAATATTACTTTCTGCTCCGCAGGAAAAAAAACACACTGTCATCCCTGTAGGTTCAGAAGGCAGCTCCACAACAACTTCATCACTTTTTTTATCTGATTAACTCTTGATTGTTTGGTATCTTTTATATGATGATCCATCTGCATAGATTAACTTCGTCCTTCATTAAAATATTTGTTTTTTTCAACCAGCACTAGATAGATAGAGTTCAGCTATAGGTGCGTTGTGGTTTCAAACAGAATGCCCCAAGGTTTTGGTGTAGTTTTAGGACTTACAGTACAGACTGATCACTGTGTAAATGTGTTACATCAAACAGCTTTGCTGTTTATAGACTATCATGTTGTGTGCAGATTACTAATCCACACCTACAGTAATAAACCATGTGCACAGATTTCCACAGCAATTGTTATTTCCATAATAGGTACAGCAGGCCTCCGCATGACCCTTGGAGGGACACATTAATTGGGGGCCTCTTGTTACAAAAGGCCTTGCTGCATATACTACTGATCTTATTAGCCCAAGATCGGGCTGGATTTGACTCCAGTGGTTGTGGATTGTTATTTTGTATGCCTCTTAGGTAATAATAGATTTACAAGGGCTGCTGTGTTTTATTGCATTATATTGAAAAGCAATCCAGTTATTGTGTCTGCCCCTGTACAGATGCAGTACATATGTCTTACAGCCTGGGACTATGATTAAACTTATGAATACAATACAACCTTCCATAGGAGGTTTGCCTATTGAAAGGCTAATATATGACTGAATTTTGCTACCTGCTTTTAAGATACCCATACTTACCCAAATTAGCTCTCTCTCTCTCTCTCTCTCTCTCTCTCTCTCTCTCTCTCTCTCTCTGTGTGAATGTCTGGTTATCGAAACTGCGTTTTGGCCTAAACACTGTGTCAGCTTCCTGTCTCCCTGTCTGACAAGTGCAGTAATGATGGTTAATAATTGTGGGAGGAGGTTCTTACTCCCAGCCACTGTCCTGTGAGTCTTGGAAAGTGTGTCCTACTTTTCAGAAAGTACCTGCTGCACAGAAAGTAAGACAAATTAGTGGCGTGGGAGGGAAAAGCTAAATCATTCCTCATAGTTTAAGAGCTAATCTCATGTCCATACAGGGAAACCTATTGTCTCATATGTTCAGAAAACCCGCTGACCATAAACAGTGGCATGATATTTGTTTTGGGAGGTTGAGAGCATTAGATTGAGCCCCAAAGCATGTCATTTCAAATACATGGCTCATGCCACAGCTGTGTTACCCACTGTAAATGCAATAAAAAAGCACCACAATGCAGCTGGGGTGATTTGATAAAGTCTGTATTTATACCTATATGTGAACTATATAAAAAAAAAATGTTTAGACTCGAGCCAAGGGGGGTAACTTTGTCCCTTGGAAAAACAGTCAGATATTTATAAGACCTTTCAGTTTCATGTCCCTGCAGAAGAAAGACTCACATAGCAGGTCCCAGTGCTACATAATCAACCTACTGTAAGTCAAAAAGAATAAAAATATCAGAGTACATGGATTTTGTGCATCACCTGCAGTTAATGGAATTCAAAAAGAAAGATGGAGAGAGAGTGATATCTAATATCTAATTCTATCTAATCCAATTCTCTCTGGTTACAGAGAATAGCATGTGGCTCTTAGGCTATTTTTAGCATCATTCACACATTATTCTGCATTCCGGCATGCAGAGATGTTTGTGGCCATGCTTCCATTCAGTTAACACTGAACCTTTCAAAGCTGATGCTTTCATGGCTGAAACTAATTGCCTATTCTTTGATTAGCATATGTTTTGTATGTTCTTCCCTCACTCTCCATCCCCACTTATCTTCAGATCAGATGATTGGATTTACAAAAAAAAGTTTAATGGGCAATTTGTTGCACACTTGGGAACACTCAGGTCTGATTGTTGTACACATAATGACACAGAGCTGTGAAAATTGGTAGAAAATGAGTCAATGTGCTGCTTTGACAAATCTTAGCCTGTTTGACAACTCTGCATTTCCCACGTACCATTAGTGCACTATTGGCTGCACTGCTACAGTGGGTGCCACAGTGTACTGGCTGCATCATTACTGTGCATCCATAAGGTCTTGTAGCATAAGAAGTTATAAATATGCCAGAGACTATAAATGTATCCATGCAGTAAATATGCCTTGTCACACATTATGAACATAAAAGATTTTGTCTGATATTTAAACATTTGCAGTAGTTATTAGAAAGTATAATCATTTTCAACATCCCCATTATTGCATGTTATTAATGGAAAGTCCTAAGAATGATTGGATAAATACAGAGCAGTGGTCACTCTGCATGACATCTATCCACTGAAGTCATTAGAGCTACAACACTGAGTCAGAATTCTGAAAACATCACACAAGTCTAACTGCCAGCACCTTTTTATTTAACCTTTTCTAGATACTGGAAAACACTACTACTATATTATTTCAGTTACCGACCCAGCTCGCAACCTGCTTCCTGCTTGCACAGCTATCCCTCACTGGCTCGTTATGTTACCCGTAACTATATGCAGGCATCTCTCTAGAGGGACTTGTCACTTCATCCGTGTTTGAGCCTTGCATGTTATCTGCTTATCTTACTGCATGTTGTGTATGTTATACTTTCCTGCTGATTCGAATTAGCTATTTGTGTCTGGTACTGCCCACCCATCAACTTGGGCAGTACAGCTTCCTGCATCACATCAAGATACATGCAAGTCAACACATTATCACCTTTACAGCTTCAACATAATTTGGGTATACACAGGAAAATGTGCCATAAAAAGTCATAGGCACAGGTAACTAAAAGGTAACTACTCCAGCAGACATCTCTAATCACTTTGTGTTGTTCTGAAAGGTGAACAAACTCCCTGTTTCCTCAGAAGTAAATGTGCAGCACAACTGTGCAGCTACGCCAGATGTGGCTTCTGATCAGATTCAACCAATAAGAGAGTAGAGGATGTACTGTTACCATAGTCCTGAAGTTTTTAATATAGCCATGATGCTTCTCTTTTATTTGATTTTAACACATTTTCAGTCAGTCATATCAAGGGAGCAAGTCTGATGAGTTCACAGTTGAAGGTTTTATTATCAGCATACATGAAACAGTTTATGATATGCTCAAAAGACTTTCTGGTTGAAGGAACCCCACCAATAAACACTAAAACATTTTATGTGTGTAAACGAGAATTAAGTCATTTCTTACTCTTGCATTAACTGGCATGAACATTTAAGGGCTATACATAAAACAAAATACTGTTTTACATGTTGATTTCTGTAATATCTGCATACATTACAGTAAAACACTTTTTGGTATTTCTGTTTATGTCAGACTTTTAAACTGTAATTATACAAAAACTTTACATATCCGTTGTATCTACATTTTTTTATTTCAAATTCTTGAAGCAATGCTGTCATCCTTTCAAGAAAAATGTATATAACACACAGATAGTATTCTGAGAAACCTCTGTAGGCTAAATGGTGAATATGTCTGTATATTGTCTGAGTGTATTTTCTTTCTCTTACTTACAGTTTTTCCTTCTTATACCCTCCCCCCACACACCAACACCCCACATTATTCTGTTCTTCATATACACAGCATGATCTCTCACTCACTCTCTCTCACACACTGACTTTCACACACACATACCGAAATATCTTGAATTGGCTTAGCCTTTGTGCCTTCAGTTTTTGAGACCCATTGCTCAAACCCTCAAGGCCTCTCTTTCAGCCATTTAGAAAAATAGAGGCAGAGAAAGAGCAATTGAGATGAGAGAGAATTCTATCCCATCCTCCTCCTCTCCGCACAGCACCTCTACGAACCACTCTTGATTCAAAGAATACTCAGAGGCTTGGGCAGCAAAAGTGAGATTTTGTGGAAAATAACTAGAAATTAATCTCTTCAACATCCAGTCACATATATGTTTCCCCCTGTCTTGTCAAAGCAGTGGTTCCTTTTCTCTCTGCACTTAAAAAGAACCTCCAGACAAAAACATGTTTGCCTTTTCCCATCTTTATTCAGTATTCTTCACATTTAAAAGATGTTTGACTTTCTATGCTGAAATTAATTATATATACGCATTCTCTGATAAGCTAGTAATTACAATGGCACTGGGAGAGTTATTCTTCTTCCATAATGATGATCCTTTTTGTGTTGAACAATACCGAAACCAAAGGAAACATTTTTTTCTGTTCAACATAGCAAATCCAGACAGAGAAACTCTCACCATAAGATCACAAGAAACATGGAGTGAAATGGAGATCCATAAAACTTTAAATACATCTCATTACAGAAGGTCTTAAGTAAGTCAACGTTGACTTTTGGATTCACACAGGACATAAAAGTCTTGTGTTTAATTTAACTAAATATTGGTGGTTTTGCAAACTAGTGTAGAGTATTTTTATTAGAATACACATTCATCAATTAAGTCTTTAAAAATGAAGGTTTTGGGTGACATTACATAACAAACTGCATGCTTTGTCTTGTGCATCATATGTATATACATACTCGAGTCTTGAAGCTTGACTATCCTAACACAGCCTCAAGGCTCCAAACCAATCATAGTTCAGGACAGCACACTCACAAAAACAGTCAATCACAGAGGTACAATCTTCTATAACAGCTGACCCATTTTCAGTCCTGATGCTGATGAAATTCACTGCTGCCTTTGGCATACTGAAAAATGTCAGTGCTAACAAAAATGGATATCAGCATGGCAATGGCTTCATCATCAGTTGCTTATGACACACATTGGTGTCCCACAAGGTTCAGCTGTTGGACCCCTTCTTTTCTACCTGTACACAGGATCTCTTGGTAATGTAATCATATCAAATGGTATTCCATACCACCCACCTCTGTGACTCAGGTGGCATTGCAAGTATCTACATGAGAGGGCTGATTTTCTATTAATTTCTTCATTTCAAAGGAGGTAATCATGGCCACCAAAATGCACAGATGGATTGAAGGGGTGTATTGATAGATTGACTGACTGACTGATTGATTGGTTGATTCAAATTAGGCATGGAGTAGATTGGAAATAACCTCTTTCAATATTTTGTGCAACGTGAATACATTTTTTGGGGTCTGACAGAAATTCAGAAAGGGATGTCTCAATTTTCCTTTATCTCATTTTGATTACCATCCAGTTTATGGGGATGGGGTCTATGCAGTGTCAATATTGTCTGTAGGCATTCCTCATATTGGACGTTTATTACTCTGAGAGCACTTTCTCAATGTAGTTGATCTGTTGAGCCACCAGCTGGTAAACTGAAAGATACATTAGTCCCTGAGTAAAATAAAATGGGTTAGAGATACACAGAGAGAGACAGGGAGAGTTATGATAGGAAATAGAAAGTAGTTTAGAATGAAAGACAGCAAGGTGAAAATGATTATAAAATAAAAATGGGGAGGAGGTGGAGTAGAAACAATGCTGGAGCTTTAATGGATGGTGTAGAGGAGAGTGGCTGACAAAATCAGAGTTAAAGAGAAGAAATGGTTGAAGAGTGTCTTCTGTCTTTTATGGTTGCCATGGACACCAAGAAAGCTGACCCACTGCTGTGTGAACATTTGTTTTGAATGGAAAACATGCACATGCACACATGATCACATTACTGGTATTATAACCACCATCGCCCATTTGTCTCTCCAATCACCTAACTCCCATCTCCTTAACTGTTCAAAAAAGACACATGTATTTGTCATAACTAGCATGCTAACCACATTTACATGATGTCTTTTAGGATGCCTGCTAGGCTCTCAATTTTGTAAAGTCGGAAAGCACAAAACACCATTTGCAAGACAGCAGAGCCACAAAATAAACGCACACAGGGCACAGCTCATTAGAAGTTGTGTTTATCTTTCACAGAAGATGACTGCCGGGTTCTTTGTTCTTGGTGGAACAAGCAGGGAAATCACCAACACAGCATACCAATTTATCTGTCAGTTTCCCATCCCCTCGTCCTTCTCTCTTAGTATCTCTTTTTCTGTTCGTTTGGAAATTACCAGTAATTGTGGGAGATCCTGAAGCTCTCATATATTAATCAAAAGTATTTATATGAGGATGTTCTGTTCTGTTCCCCCTTTTGCCATCCTCTTTTAACTTTATTTCCCCAAGTATGTTTTCTGTACTTCACCATTCCATCAAAGGATAATTTTGATACAAGAGATTATTTCTCAGTGAATATTAGCCCAGAGCATATTTCTGTATGGTGTATGTCTTAAAGTGCCAAGTTGTGCTCATAGTGTGATGCACTCACTCAGACTATTATTTCTTCCACTCAAGTGTAATAGTATGCACCCTGCAACTACATTGAGTCTATGCATTATCATTGGGCTTGTCAGTCACTGAAATGAAGGTGAAATTGACTGTGTGCCTTTAGAAAGACTACTTACTGATTGGTTGGGTAAATGCATAACAAGAATGACAGCACAACACACTCTCCCTCTCTCACTCTTTGAAATATTAACATTGATTGTTCCATGACAAATATATGGAGCTGTTGATTATAATTATGCCCTATGCACTTCAGAAACGATCAAAAAAATAAAGACAGGAAGATAAATAAACGCCTTCTCTCTCTCTGCGTGCATGAGCATTCCTAATGTCTAATTACTTCTGTGTATGGAAAGGCAAATCATGGATGTCTTTGCAGATGGATCCTTAGCTGCGGTTGTCTTGGCAGGACGAAGTGGGGAGCTCATTGGGGAGGAATTGCACCCTGCATGTTTTAATGGTTCTTTTATGGTAATTTCCACTAACCGTACATGTTTTATGCGTCTTTTGAGTTACATTTCGCTTGTATAAAAAAAAAACCAAACAACTGATTTCTCAAAACGAAAGAAAAAATCATGTCATCCTCTGATTGGCCAGGTGCAGGCACGTAAAACCACACCAGGTTCGTCGTAGCGGAGAAGTGATCGGCGTTCGCTTCAGGCTGCTCTGCTCTCACATCCAGCTCTCTGTAGTAAAATGTTGTTCAACTTTTCCTGAGCATGTTTCCGCTCGAAGGCGTGAAGACATTAGATGACAGCGGACCGCCCGGTGCAAAGATTCACTGTAGCGAGAGTCCGGCTCAGAGGCGTGCACACATTTCAGCACCTCGGACAGCGCACGGCGCCGCAGTGGTGATGCGCGGATTCAACCGGTGGCTTTCAATCAGAACCTCAGTGTGAAGGGACCGTTTGACTGAATGTTACATAAAAACTCTTTGTGTTCCACATGTGGGAAAAGCGAATTGCTTTCTGGATCACTTGGACTAGTGGTTTTTCGTTCTTTCTAATACAGAGCGTCTCCGTCGATTCCGTCGAGTGGGTAGGCGTGCCGCTGGATTAGAGGTTGACTCCAGAAGCCGTGCTTAGCAGCGTGGAATAAGTGACTGTCAGGCGGGCGGAGTGGTGTGGTGGTGGTGCCTAAGAGACCCTCAATTTATAAGGATGCTCGTGGGAAATGCCTGGAGACAGAGATGACGAGATTTGTCAAAAGGCACTTGAACTACTGTCAGATCTTTGTTCGAAGGGGGAGGTGCAGAATGAACACTGCTTGGATTTTATCTACTATTTCCGAGACCTTGCCAGACCACGCTATACGGATTCAGGTAAGGTATCATTTGCACGATCTACACCGCTTTCCCACGCATTCATTAGTTTACTAATCATACAGCTTGATTGTGTATATTTGTTTGCACTTAACCGCCTCTTCTTTTCACCGAGGACCCAAATTCGTATTCGTAACATTTTAAATTCTTGTTTACAATCCACATTCATGTGAGGTTGACATTCTGTAGGATTGAAAATGTGTGGTAGTAGTCCAGATCACTCTTTACCCATGTGCACGTTCACACACATAGACTGTTCGTTTCCTTTGATGAGTTGCTCTTGTACCTGCGCTCCTAGGTAGCAGTTAGCCCACTAGGGAGGCGCACTTACTGTATCCTACTTCTTTGAAAGTTAACCTCAGATTGAATTCTTCATCTTAACCTTAAGACCGTAAGCAACGTGAAACATTTACTTAACTGTGCTGAACTTAGAGCTGAAAGAGCTGTGTTGCATTGGGCGTAGGCTAATTTCTGAAAATCACATTCAGTCACACGTGAAGAATTAATGTCACCACAGAGTCCCGTTTCACCATTACTAACACCTAGACTAACCATCCCCATCGGAATGGCATGCGTGCGTGTGTGTATGTGTGAGTGTGAGTGTGCAGACAGAGAAAAAACGAGGGAGTTAATGTAAAAAAAAAAAAAGCGAGAGAGCACAGTAACTGCAATCCTTATACCATTCATTCTGCTTCCATTAGTTTACATTATTTTTAATCATTATTCACCACATGAAAGCCTTTTTGTGAATTCCCACTCCTTTCCTCTGGCTGTCCCTCTCTGCATCTTCCTTTATTCACCCCCCCCCCCCCACCCACCCTCCCCCATTTCCTCAATTCCCTAATCTCCCAACACTCTTCTCTCTCCCTCATTCATCAGATAGGCCGATTGCGGCTAGTCTTTTCCACTGCACTGACAGTTGACTCGCAGTGGTATTGCTATAATAGGCACTGTAGTGGAGTCAACTATCAAGATGGCCAGTCTATAAGGTTTAATTTAAGTTTCAGCTGGCATGATGGAAACACTTATAATAGAGTGACAAA
Organism: Nannoperca obscura; assembly: GCA_036024295.1. Lineage (NCBI taxonomy): Eukaryota > Metazoa > Chordata > Actinopteri > Centrarchiformes > Percichthyidae > Nannoperca > Nannoperca obscura. Next base: position 16,645 of record JAVQJL010048874.1, read on the forward strand.
GGAAGTACATAAGAGGGGCTCAAACACCCTTTGACTTAGAGTTCACGGTGGGCTGGATGGGATTGAGTCTCTTTAATAAGGCTCACAGACATGCATGTGTTTCTGGACATAAAGCACAATGTTGACTTGGCAACTTGAGAAACCCACACTGGTAAACGTTTTTTTATAACGGAGATGTATTTGTGATGATCTCTGAAATATATTCACAGTGATACACTAAAAGTACTAATTGGAACACATTGTAAAGAAGATTCAGTATTTTCCTCCCTTCTTCACATGGTGATCAAAATTCAAACAACTGTAGAAGATCTCTTCAAAGGAATAGACATTTTGGTAAATATAATTAATAGTTCTCTTCCTAAGAGTTAGGTGAGAAGATCAATACCACTCTCATATCTGTCCGGTAAATAAAAAGATGGAGCAAGTAGCCTGTTAGCTTAGCTTAGAACAAAGGATGGGACAGGGTGAAATAGCTTCCACAGCTCTGTTGTAAAAAGTGTAAAAACGACAACTTGTGGTTTTACAGGGGTTTAAGTAGCAAAGACTCCAGGAAGTCCCTGATCCAGATACCATAATTTCCGAAAAGAGTTGTAAATAGTGTTCACATCAACATCCACGTAATAATTACGACTGGAAAACTCAGATTCTTCTGAAAGACTCAGTCAAAGTCTGTTGTTCAAGGTAATTTAAACCAAATTTAATGAATATGCTATATTGTCACTGTGCAGTATTTATAATCCTCACACAGCCAACTCTGAAATCATACAACCATCTTGAGTTATCCAGTGATGTGAACACTCAAAAGTCGACAGCATGGGAATCTTTACCATCCATCCCATATGACATGAACGTGACATTAGTTCATCACATAACCCCCACAACCCCCCCCTGGTGAATAAACACCACAACTAGTCATTTTTACTCTTTGGTTTAAACAAATTAGATTTAAAGCATTACATTATGAGCTTTAGAGGTGCTGGTGGGCGTCTCCCCTTGTTTCCAGTCTTTAGGTTAAGCTAAGCTAACTGTTTGTAGCTTCATATTTACTGTACAGACATGAGAGAGGTATCTATCGTTTTAATTTAAGGCAAGGCAAGTAAATTTTATTTATATAGCACCTTTCATACACCGATGCAATTCAAAGTGCTGAATTTAAGACTAGGCAAGATAGTGAGCAAAGGAGCCCATATCCCAAAATGTGGAACTGTTCCTTTAAGGCTCAGCATTTGCACAACATTTAATATTGGTCCCCAAAGCAGGATCCAAAGCACTACTGCTTTTAATTGTCACCATCTAATTAGTTACACCACCATGTACCATCAGGCCAATGCAACCAACACCCTGTGAAGATCGAAATCAGCAGTAGTCAGGGCCCTGAGGACAACCAATCAGAACCACTCACATGTGTAATATACCATGTTGTATACTCTGTGGAAGGTGAAAATTAAGCAATATCCAAAAATTGGATACAGTAAATACAGTTTACTCACAGTGAGGTATGATTAAGGTCAATAACAACATCTCAGGAGGTAGATGTTCCAGATATTGCTTTTTCAACACTTGCAAGCCTCCTACACTATTGCACCTTTGAAGGTCCTGTGCTCTAAAATTGGTCCACACTTTGTTGTGATGCGGTCGCTGAATCCTTCCAGATGTCTATAGATTATTCTCTGACAGGCAGCACTTGGGTGGCCTGCCAAGTGTCCTCAGATGGCAAGTACCTCAATTTCTCCACATTAATCTCCCAAATCACACATATTCTGGTATTTACAGAATCTCAGTTAGGCACAGATCGGACAGTTTGTCTGAGTTCCTGTGCGACGTCTTATGACAGCACCCACACACACACAGCCAGTCCTGTATTAGGCATTGCTGTTGGTTCTGGAGGATAGGTATTACAAAATGCGAAACTATTATTGTCAAAGTCCTTTGAGATTTGTTGTGACTGAAACTAACCTTTAAATGATGTATGACATATTATCTATATTACTATATGCATGTGTATAGCCTAACATCATTTAAAAATAAACACACACAGTTTTAAAGCATTCCTTAGTAAATTATTTAATTTTACATGTTGGTTTGCATCAGATGTGTAATAAAGATGATTCAAGATGATCCCTAGTTGCATAAGATGTTCTGTGATTTTAGTTACTCTTTTAAGAACGTGTTTTTAATGAGGCATTCTGTCTATCAATTGGATGAAGAAATCGTCAAAGACTCAAAAACGGAATATACCACAAAAAGTGCATGCAGCTACTGTAAATGTGTAAATACTAAGCTGCATAATTTAACAAAGCAAACTCTTTCTGTTAAACATTTAGTGGCATGTTCTAAAAACCATGATTTTTCATGATTGATATAGAATGCAATAATTAGAAAATAAATTAATGATTATAGGTCAGGTAAAATTGTTTGCATGTAACAGATTCATCGAGACTCAGTGAAGGCATTGCAACAACTCCACAACACGTAATGCTAATTGTATCTTCATATTACTAGACTAATACTTCTGTCAGCTGTGACACAGGAGGGGATTAGTGTGCAGATTTAAAATTCTAAATAAAAGTTATGTTGGGCACTGCCAAGTAAAAAGCATGCATTTGGTTTTACCATCTGTGTTGTTTTCAGATACTACCTGTTCTTACATGCACCAAATCGCTGTTACAAATTCATATTCACATGAGTGTTATTGTGCTGGTAATTATTACAGTCCAAAAGCAAAATATTGGCCGCTGTTACCTTTTCAAGCTGGTTGTTTCATTTGATTGTCCTGGCTCTTTTTAAAGTCAGCCAGTCACTCAAAGGAAACATTGCAAGCTTGTCAGTTCATACAAAAAATACATTATTATTATTATTATCTATTCACATTATCTATTCTGGTGATCGTGAGGGGAACCTTTACTTTATATGATGCTCATGCTAATATTATTATCTTTCTTTAGAGTATATCAGCATGCATTTCTTTGGAGTTTTTTGGCTAATACAGTGACACACTAAACGATGTGAGGGTAGTTACCCAGGAAAAGCAATCATTAGTGTCTCTAAACTGAAATAGGATAATTTTATTCATTACTATGATTAAAGTAATTACACTGATTACACACAATTTACTTTTCTTTTGAAAATCCATTGAAATCTTCATCAACATTGACTGTGCATACATGGATGTACCCAAAAACCCTTTAATGCATGTGCAACAAATAGTCAGTTGCACAGTCAGCACATAAACTGGGCACACGTCTCTATCACCGCCCTCGCAGAGAACGAGGCTCAGCCAATAATAGACGTGGTTAGGATGACAAAGCAGACTGACGTTAATTAATAACACATTATGCAAGAAACATCACGTTTATTTTCAAAAACATATTCACCTCAAAGACTGACTCACGTGTATTCACGTGCACATTGGAATAGTTATTGGTCACTGTGATCACTTCTCCTGTCCGCACTAGTTGTGAAATGTGATTGAATCTCTGCCGTCCTCCTCCGTACCAAACTGCATTGCATAGTTCAGATAAAGCTAATATGATGATTCAGCAAATCAAGTGGCCACTGTCCAAAGTTAGTCTTTTTAGATCAAAAATTATTTGTGTTAGTCCCCTCAGCTACAGCTCAGCAAGGAAATGGGAAGCACAAGGGAATGTTGTACTCAAAGGGGTGTAACTTTGGAAGATTCCCATCTAATTTCTCACTCAGACTGCTGAAGCATGGTGTTAGCTTTGGCACTTAAAAATTGATTTTTATACTTGGACCATAGAGTCCCCACAACTCACTGTTGTAAAGCACATAGATAACTTCATGGACAGTTAGGTTCGTTAGGAAGGCAAAACTAGATGAAAAACAATTAAGGATGACACTTATGACGTGTCATGCACAAAAATTGCACTTCATTGCAATAGATGTAGCCCTTTGCTCTTGATGGCCAAATGGGCTGGGCTGGTATTGAAGCTCTTTAGGGTTCAGAACAATGTTTGTAATGTTACTTGTTATATTACCACATTATCATTATCTGTTAATTGCATTATCTTGTTGTATTTTACCCTCCAGTGGATGCATGTGAAAGGTATGGAGCCCCAGAGTGGCCATAGAGAGAAAAAATATATATAAATCACATTTTACAATATCGAGCACTTGAAATGCTATTGCACATTTTAATCCAAGTATACCCACCATGCGTAAAGACGCACACAACTCATTCAACAACACCGTTAGCTATCCCATAAATACAAAAAAGAGCGATATGCCAGCTGTTTATATATGTTTTTTCTTTATTTCTAAAACATTCAGTAACTCCATGGACTGGAACAGATTGATCAAATCTAGTAAAGAAGTGCTAACTAAGGGTAAAACTTCTTTAAACAACGTTGTTGGGATGGGATCTAAGAGACACGTTAATGACTTGGATAAAGAAATCATTAAAGTTAGTTGATTAAGGTTGATGGGAGAAAATCAGTCTAAATGTATGTAAATGTAGTGAGCCTGCAGCACTATCAACGAGATGATCAATTTATGAGGGACTAGGTAGAATAGGAGTCATCTGTTATATTAACACATGGCATTGAGTTAAATGCTGATGGAATAATTTCCTTAAATTTAGCGATTGATAAAATAAGAGATTGCTTCTGTTTGGGGTCTCAGAGAAAACATCATTAAATACAATTGATTTTCATATCAGCACAGTCACTGATGTTGACAGTGCTTTTTACACAGCACGACCCCACTAAAATCCTAAATAAGTCTATTTGGAGTTTTATGTCAGTCTATTCATTGGAGGTATAATAGGGAGTTACACCTGTATGGGGTCTAATTGACCTCAAACTTAAGTAACATCACCGTCAACGTTCAAACCCAGTTTGTGGCAAAGGGAAGAAGTAAGAAGCAAAGCAAATGTCAACAAAACACAGGGTTAAAGGTTCATAATTAGGTTCTCCCTTTGCCATGATGATATTTTATCTTTTAGCTACAAAGTTCACAAAATTCACGTTATTCAAATCATCTTAGGGCACTTTTCATTCATTTATTGCACATTTATTGCACATAGGCATAGATTGGACCTCGGCACTGTTGTGTTGCAGCAGTTTCTATGATTTATCTTTGAAAAAATAATTATTTCAGGAGAAGTCATACACCTTATGAAAACAAAAATGATTCAGAAAACCCTTGATGACTCTGTTGGTTCACACCTCACCTCAACTTTCCATGCTGACTCGCACACCCTGTGCTGGTGTAAACAAATGCACCATAGGTATATCCAGTGTCATGTTTTGAAAGCATAATCTTTTACTTGACAGACTAAGGTTCGATGTGATAGTCCTGAATAACTTTTATACCTTTTATACTCCCACAGCCACTGATCCTGCTCTTGCCCACACTTGCATTAAGATAAATATATGTAGTGCGTGATAGTTACCTTTTTGCGTTTTTACTGGAACATGTTTGGTTAAACTACTACAACAGAGGACTTGGTGGGTCTGGTTGGGTTTTATAACATGGCTAAACAACAATTGTATTGTACATATATTTTTTTACTAAACTGTTATCTCAACATAGACATCTTCAGCTTGCTGGTATGTCAACTCTTACTAATTATCTCTTACTAGTTTGGAAAGTAGGTAGACAAGGTTTTTCTTCTGTGAATTTTAGTTTGACACTCAAATTCTCTTCTAAACTTTTTGAAACTTTAAAGGTTATCTGAGCATGAACTTTTCTGTTTTGTGTTAATTTTATTTGTGACAAATAAAATAAGTAGCTTTGATGCTGACAAGCTGGGCATTTTTCACTCAGTGTTCATTTATTTAGACAATAATACACAATTGTAACCATAGACTCAATATAAAGAGGTTGTCACCTTAGTGTACTTTAATATTTTACATCCCTCCTTTCCAAAACTTTTGTAAACTGTTAAATTGTTGTGAATAAAACAACAGCTCAGCTCCTTGACAGTATTCCAGTATTTCAGTGAGAATGCATGAACAGGCATTTACTGCTGCTTTTGTTTCAACACTATTACTCTTGTTATCAGCAAAGGAAAATTACAGCATGAGCACACTCCACTTGCATGGCAGACATGAGGCTCCAGAGGATAATTAAATAAATGTAGTTAATCCTAATTAATCTTGTCGAGGAGTCTTTGTTACAATAAAGAATAGAAGGGGAGAAAATCCCACAGAAAGTTTGTCCTAAGACATTCTATATAATGTTCTTATAGAGGGTTTTCACACGACTTTTAATATATAAAAAATGCTCATGATGGTGATGGTAAAGAGATCAAATTTTACAATAAAGCAAGCTGAATTCATTGTCATTCATTGTTTCCTCTCTCTCTTCTCACCTTCTCAGATATATCAGTGAGTTTGTTGTCACTGGTAGTGACTGCCTGTGGCTTGGCCCTGTTTGGGGTCTCCCTCTTTGTCTCCTGGAAGCTCTGTTGGATACCATGGAGGGAGCGTGGTGTCTCCCCCACCACCAAGGAGGCCCACGGGCACCTCAACCCCACCATGAGCCCCCTGCCCTCGCAGCTCGCACCCAGGCAGCCAGTTTACACAGCCGTGGACCCCCCGACGCACAACCGCCGTAAGTCATCACACTGCTCTATTGCCAGAGAGCCCACTCCAGTGGCGTCTGTGGTATCAGTGGAGGCTCCGGTGACTCCTGTATCACCGCCACCTGTGGTCTTGGCCACACCAGAGGCAGCTATGAAGATAAGTCACACATCTCCAGACATCCCGCTGGACGCCCAGAGTAAAAGCCGGGAAAATGGGGTTCACACTAACCCTCGTATGCAGAGACAGACCACTGAACCCCCACCCTCTGGTCACTCAATGTCTGAAATTGGGTCAGTATAACATATGTTTTTCATTTCTTTGCCTTTATCTACACTAGACATTTTTACACTTTGGTTTAGATTTTTTCTTAGGAAACTTGTAACAGTCCTGCTTCTGTCTAAATCTTGCATTCATTGCTTGAAATATTATTGCTCTTCTGTGTGGCTCCCAACACTACTACAAAAACATACATTTTAGATGATTCTGCAAAACCTAAATCAATGCCAACATTTTTTATGTCCAATGCCAAGGATTTTCAAATTGTTACTTTCTGTTTAACCCTTGTGCTACCCTGTGGAGAAGACACTGGGTCAAGACACTGGGCCACTGGGTCAATATGACCCGGCAAGGTAGCACAAGGGTTAAGGTTAGAGAATGATTGTGGCTATAACGTTATGGTTAAGGTGTGGTTAGGGTTAGGCAAATAAAACAGTTAGGGTTATTTTAATTTTAAAAAAGCAAACATCAATTGCAGATCTGTGACAGGAATTGATTCTGGTCACACTGATCCCTAATTCACCACCCAACCTACCCACCTCTTTCCAATCTATTTTCCGGCTGGCTACATATAGGGCACTTTTTTGATTTTGATGATGATGTTTGTTGTTGATATGCTCTGCCAACAGACAAGGGTCCATTCGCAGACATATGAACCTGTCTAACCCAGACTTCAATGTGGCCCAGTTCCAAAGGCAGGACTCCCTTACTGGAATGGGGCTGGGCCTTGGTCGCCTCAAACCTGAGCTCTACAAACAGCGCTCCCTCGAGGGAGAGGAAGGCAGTCGCAGAGGTGGGGGCTGTGGGCGCCTCCAATTTATCCTCAGATTTGACTGCGACCAAGAACAGTTAATAGTTAAGATCCACAAAGCAGAGGACCTCCCAGCCAAGGACTTCTCTGGTACCTCTGACCCCTATGTTAAAATCTACCTGCTCCCTGATCGTATGACCAAGCACCAGACCAAGGTGCACCGTAAGACGCTAAACCCTGTGTTTGATGAGGTCTTCCTGTTTCCTGTGGCATACTCTGAGCTTCCAACACGTAAGCTGCACTTCAGTGTCTATGACTTCGACCGATTTTCACGCCATGACATCATTGGCCAAGTGGTGGTGGACAACTTCCTGGATCTGGCAGATTTCCCCAGGGAGACAAAACTATGTCGGGAGATCCAGTACGTCTCCACGGTGAGTCAGCAGTGAGCACTTATGTTCAAAATTACATCATGTTCACTTAGATGTGCCAGGCAATATTTAACTTGAATTATTTCCACAAAAGATAAAAAGTGTTATATTACGTTTGACAGACTTGCTGCAACAAATTTGGTCCACATTTGAGTCCTTCATTTCAGCACAGCCTGTCTCTCAATGAAACTATAAAGTATAGATAGCTTTTTCTAAACACACTGAGCTGTCAGCTTTGAATAAACGAGAGAATAATTAATTGGTTGGTAAGGTGAATAGGTCTCACTTTGAAAAATAAGATTTCTCTGTCTCAACCATCTGACATATTGTAAATTTTATACAGTTTCTTTATTGTCTATTTACTATGTAAATTCAGTGCAGTTTGCTGGGACCACCCATTTTTTCAACATGCAAATTAAAATCCATGGTGAGACTGCCTAAGGTCAACACGATTTGAAGCCCCTTGCTGTGTTATCTTATTGACTGTGTGTGTGTGTGAGAGAGAGAGAGAGAGAGAGAGAGAGAAAACTGATTTTGTGTAAAAACTGAGTAGAGCATGTAGGTTGCACTTTAGCATGAGGTCACCAGTGCCACCATTACTATACTTATCGCTTAGGGCTACGGTCACTGTCCACATAAATCAGAGCTCTTTATAATGTTTTTGATTGTTGCCTGTTAATGATGCTTTATACAGCTGATGTCTGAAATCTATTATGTATAACACAATATAGGTAACTATTTATGGATATAGGCCTCCTGTGATTGCTTCATTGACAGGGATCTCAGTGTATGAGCTTAACCAGCTGTGTTGTGCAACTAATCCTGTTTGTCAAGACATGCTTAAGTGGCATTAATAAGATCTCATCCATTGATTTGGAAAAAGGAAAATTATGGGTTTTTTGGGTAGTCACATTTTGATAGCTCAAACTCTCGGGTATATTTATAATGATATAATTTTACTTGCCAATGCAGTTAACAGTAGGTCCATTGGGGCAACAAACACAGTCAATCTGTAAACTGTAATGGAAGTTTACAATGGACCGTTTGGATTATTATTCACTTTTTTCTTCTCTTCCAAACAAGTTTGACTAACGTGGGGTTTGTTAACAACCTGTCTGACTGCTCTGGTTTGTTGCCTTGTTAGACCTGTCTTAAGCAAAGTTGAAGCATAAGATAACACTATTGCTGAACTATAATGTCTACTACCTGGCACAATTTGGCACAACAATAAGTACCAAGGCACCACTTTATGATTGAGTAGCTGTGTGTGTGTCCACCTCTTTTGTATCTAATAAGCAAAGCATTCTCTGCTTCCGCTGGTGTCCAGGTTTGTCTCCTGCAGCTCTGTTCCTTACCACATATGCAAATGACTCGTCTGCACTGCAGTCATTTCAGTTAAAAAGCTTTGTCCCTTAGTAACCTGTAGCCCTGTGTGCCATACTGATCCACCTGTCAGTCCAGGCTAAATATAGCCACCAAAGTAATGTGTTAACCATTTAAAACCATGAAACATGTTAACATGTTTCTCTTCTATGAGAGAGAGAGAAAACTGCATCATTGAATTTTCATATTCATTCAGGATAACTGCTCCATTGTGTATCATTTCTGTGTATGAATCTTATTACAGCAGCCAGTCTTTCTTTACCTGAGCAGAAATACATCTGAAAGGCATATGTTGAACATGTTTTACAAGTGATGTATTTGTGTAACAACCATATAATCATCTAAAATTGCCTATCTGAGGATATTTTGCATTGTTCCCATGCATATTATACAAATTAAAATCAATGACATGCTGAAAGGTATTCACAAAAATACAAGATTATTAATAGTTATATATGACAAAATCATATATCAGCCTCAATCAGAATAAATGTGGTGATCAGATTATACTGAAAACTGAACATTGATAATGTTCTTTTTTGTACATGGGGTTGAGATGTGCACTACTCAGTACTATTTAATGTCATCATGTAGTTAAAAACTAGAGTTTGAGTTGTACAGTTTCAAAATCACTTTAACATGTAGTACGTGATTACCTACACCAAAACTTGAGAATCTGAAGGGTTTGTGGAAAAAACTAGCCAAAGGATATTCTGTTCCCTTATTTTGTTCTGTCAGATTGCTGTCTCTTGCATGGCTGCAAATCAATAGCACGCCTTTTTCAGCAATAACCTAACTGCAAGTTCAGACAGACAACTCACGTTTGAAATGTTTATTAAAGCTGCAGAACACAGTTAGAGTTTGGCATCTAGGTTCTGACCTCATCAGTCCCAGCAGATATGTTTACAAAGAGATATTGGGGAGTGATGAGCAAATATCTGAAATCCCCCACCGGAGCTTGTAGGTGGATACTGGCGAGGTGGTAGTGCTAAAAGAACAGGCAATAATACTGATGCTGGCAGCAGTGGCATTGACAGGCGGAAGGAGATATTGGAGATCTTGTAGTTAAAATAGGCCGCCAAATTGGGAGGGTGTATTTAGTTGATGTTGAAGAGTGAGGTATGTCACTTGTGTATCGCAATGCAACTTGAGTTGACTGCCTGAACTAGCTTGCAGGGGTCATTCATTTATGTGGAAACCACCCTGACCATGTTCAGATTAAATGGTAGTATATTCTCTTACTGCTGAAATGTACCATGTTTGTCCTATGTTATGGCAGAGGAGCACAGAGTTATGCTTGACTACAGAGCTTATGTTTGGCCATTATGACAAGCAAACCTATCATAATATTTATAAAAGATTGTACAGAATATTGTCAGCATTTCAAAATCACTCAAGGAATTACAATAAATGAAATAAACATAATAAAGGTGGACACTCTGGCTTAGGTCAAACTCCTGAAAAGAAACAAAGCAATGCAGGAGTTTATGAATTTGTATTTGTGTTTGATTGCTTGATTTTGCTTGATTAAGGATGTTGAATTTGTATGAATAGTAATCTTTCTTTTATTATTTTATTGAAACTCAGAGTGGCATGGTGCATATCTGCATATTCTGTAGGCTACTGAAAGAAAATATCAGCTTGATAGCCAATGGTTTATTGCACCAAGTCTCACATACCGTGTGCTGAAGACCATTAACAGCTTCCTACTCATGGCCTCTAAAAATACTGGTGGCCATAATCTTTCTGCCTCTCTCCCTGCTCTCTGTCTGTCTGAATCTATCTCTCTCTATCACACACACACTCAGAGTCCTCTTGCTTCTCCCAGTTGCTATATTTGTGCAACCTGTGAGTGCTGAAGGCAAAGGAAGGTTGCATAGATCCCTCCAACAATCTTTGCTTGTACACTGAAATGTACATAGTTGCTCGGCTCTTCACCCAGTGCAAGCCATATAAACAGCCATCATGAGCCTACTTGGCATCCACAAAGTCAGCAGCTGTGTCCCACTTTCATGATACCAATTGTAACTGGGTTTTGAGTACATACAAAGTGACAGAAATAAGTTGTAGTATATAAACAGTAGATTTACTTGAATTTTGAGTGTGGTGTTAATGGACACATAGGAAGACATAGAAAATGGAAGGGGTACACGCAACCAGGAAAAATGATGAGTTTAGAGACTGCATGGCGATCTTGGAAAACAAAAAAAGTGTTAAATCTTTGGAAAAAGGTTCAAAATGTTTATTTTAGTTCAGTTCAATCAGATGCAGCTTTTGTAGTTGATTGATATTTATTGACACTCACCTTGTATAATTTCCTCAATACAATGGAACAACTTGACATTTTAATAGACACTTTGGCCATTCCAGCACCCTCACTTCGTTGTGGTTGGAAAGGTAGATAGCCATGCTCAAATGCAATCTATTTGACCTCTAAAGAAGAAAAATCAAACAACACTCCCCCCCACATAAGGATGGTGATGCCCACGCTCTATCATGGTCATGTCTGATTCCAAGTAAATCACGATCCTGCACTGTGTTCAGTCAGTACCGTGGGGATTAACCAGACTTGCACGGATTGGCTGAGCAAGTACATGTATGATTCAGTGTGCTTCTCTGTAATTAAAGTGGCCATGCCAACAGAGTGTGTTAGAGGGCAAAGTCTGTCTGAAACAGATGACAGGGATGTACACTGACATTTGCTCTTATTTTCAAAGGTGATACCTATATCTTTGCAAAACAATTAATAAAACCAACATTGTGTCTAATGGTGACAATGGCAAAGACTTTATCCAAAAGTGATAACAATTTACAAATGTGTTGTAAGCATCAGAATAGTGTTTGTGTATACTGAGTTCAGAAATTAACAGTTTAGCTATCAGTTCTTAACAGGTCTTCATTTATTTTACACCAGATAGATGATTTTGAGTCTACATTTGAAGAAAATAAGAGGCATGAACAGCTAGAAAGCGAGGAAGAGAAAATGACATGAATATATTTGTTCTGTCAGTGTGTCAGATAGAGACTTGAGAGGAATATTTATATTGACGGAATTATTTATATTTTTGCGTGAACTCTCAACGTCTAGTTGTTTTGTGGGGCAGTGATGACACTTCTGCCCTTTATTATTGATTGTCAATCAATGCTACCCAGTTAGAATAGATCTGTATGTGACAGGTGGTGATGGCGACCAGAGATTCACAGTTTCTGAAGTGTGTGCGTTCTCCCACTGTTCATATTTTTTCAGTTTCACACTACTCAGCTCATGCGCACACATACAGTACACATTCTCTTACACTTGCACAAATGCTTGTTCTCAGACATTTGCACACAGGCCCCACACGTATACCCTCATTAATAAGCTAATGATCTTTGGACTCCAGTACAGAAAGTAGGACATTTTGTATGCAATGCAATAGACCCCAGTCATAATTACTGTACAAATGAATTGACTTAATTGGAAAATATTATTATTAAATCATGATTACCAGTGGGAGTGACCATATGGTTTGTTTCATTGCTAGATTTGGCTTGTTAATCTCCTCAACAGAAAAAGAGTGACGGAAGAGCTTGTGCTTTTGGCAATGGCAATACAAACTAGAGAAGGCAATTTCTGAAGAAATTGCGGTGTGAATGCTGGCTGCTGAAATGCTATCGCTAAACTGAATAGCTGCTTTGAAACGTTGAATTATGTTGAAATGACTGAATGAT
>JAVQJL010048897.1:0-23330 GCA_036024295.1 Nannoperca obscura
GTGTTTGTCTGCTATATGATATATTTAACTGAAATTGCTGATCCAAACAACCAATGATTTATAAAGGAAAATCTTGAAAATGATCAGGGGTGCCCAAACTTTTGCATGCCACTGTATATTATATTGTTGTATTATAATTATTGATGTGTTTATCACTTTAATGTTGCAGCTGATAAAGGTGGGACTCATTTTATTTACTTTACATACTACTGGGTAGCTTAATCTATAATAATTCATCATCATTTATTATATTTTTATTGTTTTGTGTCAGTAATCTGAATGTGCAAAGTAACTAGTATCTCATTTTGCCAAATGTACCTCAAAATTGCACTTAAGTTCCGTATTTGAGTAAATGTACTTAGTTACATTCCACCTGACCTCCCATTTGAAATGATGTTTGGTGTAAGAACGATCCAGATACCAGCATGTTTATGTTTGGACAGGTAAAGCTATACAGCCAGCTGGGTGGTGTATCGAGGCTAGTAACGGGGTTATCAAGCAGGCCCTGTGCAGCCTTGCATGTGTGGAATCTGTTTCCTGACACCTGTACTGTAATTAATACATTCATTTAATTCCAACGGAAACTGACACAGAGCGTTTTTCTATTAATCAAGCTCCCTAATCAGCTGGGCATTTGTTGGGGACTATTTTTAACTGCGGATTACTACATATTTGGTGCTCTAGTGAGTATTTCCGGCAGCAGGAAATAAAAAAATGTACGTTGAATTGAGCCAAAATAAACTAGTGTGTGTGTGTTTATTGTAATAAGGGAAAATGCCAGTGCATCACTGTGACTCATGTATGTGTTTTTAATTATTTTTGGATAATAATGGAGCTCTATAGCACAAAGGAATATGCTATATCTGACTTTGGCTATGCAGACTTCACTTGTTGGTAAGATCAGTTTATTGTTGATGTTATTTTCCATACCATGACATTCTCTCTAGGTGTTAATCCTATGTGTATGTGGGCAGGCTGGAACCAGGTGGACGTCTTATGGTGCTTTGTAGAGAGGAGATTTGGGCCTTGTCAAATTCTTGCCCAGCTGTTGAAGATGATAAAATGTGTCTCCACCGACTGGTGTGAAAATCTCAGCTTCATACTTGAATTCACTCTGTGTCAGCATACACACAAGACATCATGGTGCATGCATAAACAGAAATGCATAAATACACATATAAACAGGACAATAGGATGCCTTTTGTTCTTTCTTTCTTTCATATAGAACATTTCTACATGTCAAGCTTTCTTATGAGATGCTCCACCTTCCTGCCAGGAGATATGACTCCAAAACCTACAGAACAGGTTGTTTGGGTGTACTGGATCTTCGTTGTCATGGTAACAATAATTAGCACGTGGTTAATGTTGTGAAGCGGTCGCAGTTTGTCAAATGAGTTTAGCTTGACGGCTGCAGACCTGGCAAATATGATAAATGAGAGCATTTGTGGTCAACTGAACAAAACTGTTTGAGGGAGATCTGCTGTGTCTGACCGGACATAATCCAACACACACCGGCCATCCAATGAGCAGAATTCTCCCCAAAATAGGTTGTGTTGTGATTCCTCATAAACTTCAATAATGTTTGTTTTCTACATTTTAATACACAAACACAATGACTATAGAGGGGTGAGCGAAACAGGTTCCGTAAAACTGTTCCAAATGGCTAGACCTTTCCCGCCCTCTACTTTCCAGACAATTTAGTTTGCTGATTGATGTGAGAAGCTCATTAAAAGTACATTCAATGATTTTGTTACAACATCCAAAAGCTTTTCCAAAATCTCAGAATGTCCTGCTGACTCAGTATTGATATTTAGAAACTCAGCTGTGAACTGGGTGGATCATCAATCGTGTGCTGACAGGACGTTTTGGGATTTAGCGGCACTATTGGGCATTGTCACAAAATTAGAGCGTAAATCAATCTTCAAAACAGTGAGCTGTAATGGTTTTAATTTAAACCAGATTGTTCTGTCTGTACACTTGGATGCATTTAGAATGTAATAGACACGATAATAGATTGGAGGGGAAACATACAACAGTTTTTTTAGCTAAAGGAAAGAGAATTAATGAGTTCTGCTTAATATTTGTTGGCGTTTTTTTCGAGCTCCTGGGTCCTGAAATCTCTGCAGCTACAGGTCAGACTTCAACTCCCCAACAGCCGCAATAAAAACAAAAGAAGAAGAAGCTCCTCACAGTAGCTATGGCAATTGGCAATGTAAGCTAACGTTACATTATTTTCTAACATTATCTCTATCAAAATAATGTCCTATCTGATCTATAACAAGGAATTGATGTATTTGATTATAATTCATAGAGAAGTCAGGCCTACAAATCCTGTAATGGCAAGATGCCAATTTACCTACTGGTTGACGTCAGTTGTGTAGGTTCTAGTTCTTCTTGTTTCTCTCTCCATAAAGGCCATGACCTCAGCCACATGAACAATGTCAACAATCTGAGCAAGAAAAAAAAGAAGAAGAAAAAAATGAACAGTTTTTAATTTCACCTAAATGGTGCTAACCTGTAGCCAGAATAGGCTAAAGGGGTCAGGGTATTTGTCTCTAATCTGCCACCCAGTTTGTGGTTCCCAGATGTCCCAGATGATGTCCAGACAAACCCCTGGCAAGCAGGTGACCACCATCTGCTTTCTTCCAGTAGATCTGCATAGTCTTCAGAACTGGAAGAAAAGGAGCATATATAAAATGGGTAGTTTTATTGTGATGCCTGATGAGGATGAGGATGAGGATGCTGATTAAGAGTATGGTGAGCTGTAATGATAAAGCAAGTTAAACTACAATGATGCAGGAATTGATGAATACATAAGATATGTTGCCAAAAACATGTTCTTTACTTTATGTGCATTATCTCCAGTCTATGTCAGGATTGTATGTGTTCTCCCTGTGCTTTCTGTTGTCCCTCTGTTTCTGTTCTGTTATTTTTTTGTGGGCAGGAGCTTATCGGTCCTGGGCGTGGGCAGGCATTCCCGGACGTGGTGGAGCAGCTGCAGCTCATCCAAGTAATCATCCTCCTGGCTTCTTATACTCGGTCCTGCTCTCCACTCGTCGCCGGGTCGTACCGTCAACCTGTGTGCGTTTCCTGGAGCTGCTCCGTCCTGCCGGTCTGCCTGCCTGCTCACCAGCTCGCCAGTCCGTCGGCTCCCCGTCTCCTCGGGCCTCCTTGCTTCCTGTGTTTGTCCCCTTGTTCAAATAAATACTCACTACACCGATTACTGCCTGTGTCTCTGCATTCTGGTATCCGGAACTCACTCTCAGTTACAACAGTCTAACGTTAGTCATCCCACTGCTATCACCTGTTTATACCTGACCTTAGTTTAGTACTATTGTTTAAACCCACTGCCAGACCTCTTCAGTGCAGTAATGTTAGTTGACAATAAAAAAGTCTAATCTATTATGCTGAAACGTTCGATTCAGTGCATCGATTCAGCTTTCAAGTCAATAATGAACGTCTAGTTCACTTATCGTTAGCGTTATCATCCAACAAATGTAGCTATGTTGACGTTGCTGAGCCTCTGGGTGAAAGCTAGACAAATGGAGATTGATACAGCTGGCTAGCTAATGTTAGCTTACGCTTAAGTGTATTTTAAGAGATTTTAAAAAAATAATAAAATAAATAGTCAAACTATAATAACAATGTAGCTTTACTTACCTTATCTATTAACATGATGCTGGTCGATCGCGTTCAGTCTACTGTATGTCATGTCATTGTTTTGGCCGATACCCAGAATGCTCGATCGCGCCTACTTTGTGTGAGCAGGAGAACGAGCAACAATGCTGATGACTGCTATCATCTTAACGGCCACCGGTTCTGTTTACATTGAGTGTCTGAAAAGGCAGATGTGTTGGCGCGTACACTCATTTCATAAATTCATATATTGGCCTGCCAATGGATGTCACACAAGACATCAGAGCAAACCAAACCCTTGTGGCTTTCCATTATTGAAACAGTATCCAGAATAGACTAGCATTACATGTTTTTGTACACCTACAGGCAGTTTTGGAGCCATGTGTTAGACAGCACTCCCCACCACCATCATCAAAACACCAAATGAGAATAGAGTTCAGTAGAGTTCAGAGACTAATTCATAGGACCACAGACGCTGTTCTGGCGACCTTACTCCTTACACCTTACTACTAATTCCTGTTGGTTGGTCCTTTTAATGTGTCCCCCATGTGTTGCCAGAACAGGCCCCTGATGAAGTGGGTCTGGAAAATAACAACAGAAGCAGTGCAAAGCTGCAATTACCCAAGTTGCTATTGCTAATTCATATGTATAACCGGGATGTCATTCGGAAAAATAAGGTCAGCTTAGAATACTTATTCTCTAGGGGTTGGACTGCCAAAAGGCCACATAACAAACACCCAGGACTGCTACAGTTACTTAGGGGTTCCCTAGTTGCACAGAAATCATGACGAGAGGGCAAGAAAGGCAGATGGGGATAGAAAAAGGAAAATAATTCCCCTATTTCCTTCCAAAAAAGTGTGTTTTCTACTAAGATCTTGTATATTTGACAGGTTATTATTCTTGTATAATATTTGTTGTGATCTTTAAAATCCATCATTTTCAAGGTCCATAATGGAGAATGACCTGATTAATGACTATTTGCCACCAGTGACCCTTGCTCCAAATTCTCCCCTTGCCCTTGTCTTCTTTTTTTTTTTTTTAAACCTGGCACAAAGAAGACACAGGGCTGTTTCCCATTAGAGAGGGAGTCACACTCTTCTGTCTTGTTCCAATTGGAAACAGCTTATAGAGAACATTATTTAAATCTTACCAGAAATGCAGTTCAAACATCTGAAGACAGGTTTGGTCATTTGAGCTTATATTTAATAATTTCATAAATGCATTTATTTTGTCTGTGAACCCAAAACAATGACCACATTTGCAATATTAATTTTAGAACCATAAGTTATCAAATTGTGTCTTTACTGCCACCTTGTCTTACTAACCATAGGACAGATGTGGAGTTGTTTATGAGTCAGCGAGGCAGGCTTATTACCATTATTGGAAACTGACAAACCATTACGTGTAGTGGTTTGGGTACACTCGTTCAGTCCAAAATTTATCAAATTCAAGACCTTTCTTGTAAGTTATCACTTGATTATTATTTTTTTTTTTTTACCATTTTCTGCCTTAAAATGTTGCATAGAAACAGTTTTATTTAATTTTTTTTTAAAGAAGAAAGCTCTTGACAAATCTTTAGAGCTCTTAAGCAGCAATGACTAATTTACATGAAGAACATGACAATAAACGTAGGTGTCATGAACTTTACCTGAGTTAACATCTGTCTCACCAACAATAAAGATACCTCACTTTTAAGACAAAACACTGTTAATGATTAGAGAACCCATTACTTCATCATTCCAGACAGATGTGGTATACTGGATCATTTATTCACAGTTGAAATGAATGTGATGACAAAAGTAACTAAGAGAAATAGTCCAGTTGTCTGTAAACTGGAGTCTGAGAAAGGAGTAGATGAAAAAAGCAGTACATGATTTTGTCTTTTTTTTCCTGCTTCATACAGAAAAGGTGAGGGATGTATGGGGACATGCCATGGATTGTTTTGCTAACTCGATTCAGCATTTATATGGGCAGCATACAATTAATAAAGGGTTTATAACACAATATAATGTAATTATAAACAGATCTATACACATACATGTATGTATTAATGTGTTTGTTAACAACTATTGCTCATCAGATGTAGCATCCATAACCTGGTGTATAAACAGTTAATGATGATTGATAACACAACATAATTATAATAACAATACCTCTTTACAAGTTTTAACACATCTAGTGACCATTTTAACATGCGAATGATTTCTACATGTAAATAAGTAGTTAACAAACAATAATTAAAGAAAATGTGAGATTTGATCAGGAGTGTAATTTAATGTCATGATTACAGCAATGTTATGTGTTAAGTGTTATTATGGATTTTTTTACTTCACTGTTAACTTATTAACTGTAAATGCAGTTATTAGTCATAATTGTTGACAAATACATTAATAAATGCTCAAATATCTACTTACAACTACATTATAGTGTGTCATAAACTATTTATTAGGTGTTCATATGCTGCTCATACACATATATAATTACATGTATAATTCCCTTTATGGCACTTTGAGACAGGACCAATTGTTTTGGCAAGCTTTACATCACTTTAAAGTAAAATGTAAGATGTTATGTAAGAGTATAATATGTTTTGTTCAAGTTTTGTTTGTGTTAACATTTACTGGCTTCATTTCACCCCTCGCTTCACTTCATGAGGAGTGATATAAAACATCAGCCGTGTCTGTGGAAGGTGTAGACTGTCTGCCCACTAACACTCACAAATAGCTCCGAGGCAATTCTAGCACCTCGTTTAAAATGTGACTCCAATTTAGAGTTAAGGCTGGAAGTAAATGTTAATATACTGTGTGCTTGTACTTTGGACATTCACATTGCCAGGTGTATTAAGGGGCCAGTATACTCCATGTTGGATGGTTGTAGTGCACTTATTACCAGTGATTCAAATTGTAAAACTCACCAGAACAGCTTTGGAAACCACATCCCCCACAACTTTAGATTGGAGTGTTAGCACGCTAAAATAAGTCATGGAAACATTAGGATGTCAACATGTGCGCATGTTAGCATGATAATGTGTTTTCTTTACAATAAGCATTAGAGCCCCACAGAGCTGCTAGCATGGCTTCTTATCCTTTTTTAATATTTAAAGCAACAATACTTGTATTTTTTAACCATTTGTGGACAGTGGAACACGCTTAAACACAACACTGACAAATTGACATCTTATAAAGTTGTTATGATGAACTTGTTAGCAAACAGTTGCCACTGTACACATCCAACAGACATGTATGTAGACAGTATTATTCACTTGGAGTCGTGTTTTGGCCACCTGGTGAATTGATGAATTCAAGTCTAATATTCACTCTCCTTTTGGCTCTGTATACTATTTTTACTAGTTTACTGGGTCCTTAATGCTCTTCACTCTACAGCTGATCTCTGTATCTCACCATAAATTGCAAACCTTACTATACTACCTCTGTCACCACAGACGAACATCCCCAAATAACCTCTGACAAACCAAACTTTACAATGAAATCCACTGGTTACACATCGACTCTGCTTTCAGTATGTATCTACAGAGTTCCCTCTTCTTCAGTAAAACATACTGGCACATAAAAGAAGAACACATAATCAAAGCAACATAACACTACTTGCTTGCTTGAGTTTTTTAGAAAAGTAATACTGAAACTATATTGAATATTGAAAGAAACTATATTTACCTCATCGTTCTCCAGTTCCTGAAATACACATTCAGTCTGTGTAACTCATTGCCAATTGTTCATCCATTCCTGCACTGAACATGTTTTGTTTTTTTGGTTGGTGGGAAGGCAGACTCCTCATCCCCTCCATCATTCAGAGCTCCCTATGGGGGTTCAAGGTACATTACAATGGACAAACATCACCCTGCCCTTTGGTTTTGTTAGTCCCTAATTGCAAGACCCACAGCAATGTTGATTGTGACACTGAGCACATTCATTACGAACGTCATTAGCAGAGTCATCAACACTGGGGAGGCATGTTAAGGAGCGTGTGGAGACAGTTATCTGCTGTTCGCATTCGGTAAATAAAAGGGGGAATATCTTGCTGTAAGTACAGATGTAGAACAAGAATACGTGTTTGGAGGAGTGTGATAAAGAAAGGGAGTGGGAGCTGTAGTTTGTGTGGTAATTGTTAGGCTGCAAAATAAAGTGCTGGAAAAAAATCCAAAACACCTCATTAAGAAGTGTGACCATCTTCAAATTATCAGCTTTAGCTAAGTTGCCAAATTTTTCAGTCAGTTCATTTAGTTACATTTAAAATAAATAAATGTATTTTGACCACTTTTTTGCATCACATTTTCCATTATATTATTAATACGTCCCTTACAGAACCACTAAGTGCTCAATACACATGAATAATGAAACTGTTGCATAATCACAATACAATACTTATTTACATGTTGCTAATTGATCCAGTTGCTGCCATTGTGCCTACCAAATGACTGCCAATTACATCATTAGTCTGTTAGCCTGTTCTGATAAGGACTTAACTACCTGGAGCTGAGATATCTACGTAACTAATCTGCGCTGTCTGCCGCTAACAATATGTAAATGGTTCACAATTATCCAGGAATCTAAAGTAAGTCATAGTGAAAATACTTCATTCTAATGTTGGGTAAAGCTATTCAGACTTGGTTGAGTTAACACAGAAGTTATGATTACTGACAAAACAGTTCCTCTACATTATATAGTCTTAGTTGGGCCATAAGACTTATCACCTCTCATTCTTCCCAAAGCAAATGAACATCTCCAGTGTGATACCTTTACTTGATAAAGACCATTGTGCAAAGTCTAATGGTAGCCTGGAGGCTTGTGATCCCACCTGAATGCGATGACCCTGGCAACTCCTACCTGTTTGTACAGACCGGCTCTGCCTGAGGGCCGTCTCCTGGCAACTCTGCTTTAACCTTTAGCCATAGCCGTTCTGTCAGAGGAGGGATGCTTTGGAACTGGATGATGACGATGGGACATTTTGACAAAAACTGGATCCTCTTTGTGAGAAAGCGATGTCCTCAACCAACTAATGATTTCAGCAGCGAGCAGCTGTTGGGGTGGGGGACAGGACAGAAATCTTTTCATCTTTGACAGAAATATAAACACAGTTGATGTCGGATGTAGTTCAATGTCAAACTTGGTTGTGCCGGTGGGAAAACAATATAGCGTCTTCTGATGTGATCACTGGTGTGATTGGCCACTGCAGTGTGACGTCGGTTGCGTCTCTCCCTAATTGTATTCTGTTCGAACTTTTTGCTGCACCCCCCCCGCGGTCCTCACTGCCACAGCCTAAATGCACCACCCTTGTTCAACTGAATGAGAGATCTGGCGGTTTTGCCACAGCGCCTGATTTGGTGTGAGTACAGCCTTAGGGGGGCCAATACTGGGGGCTCCGGCAAGAAACAGAGTTTGAACTTGGCTCAGAAAATTCATTAAAATGCACTTTCCTGGTAGATTTCTTTATAATGTGAGGTAAACTCTCCAGACTAGTATTAAAAACCTCTGCACTGCGTTTTGGTGTCTGACCTTCAAACTCATGGATGTAGTACTCCAAGCAGACCTGACTTGTTTTCAGTCTTACCGCCCACTTACTCTTTTCAGGTAAAAGCAAAAAACATCTGCTTGATGTGAGAAAAAAATAAACGATATAACATCTGAAATTCAGACAAGAAGAAGTTTATACACTTAAAAGAAACCACATGTTGTTACTGTCAACCTTGCAAGCTGAGAAACAACTTTGACTCCATAATAATATGTCTGAATCATTTCTTTTTTTCTATTTCTTTGGCTTATTTTCAAATATATTGATGGCATATTACCAAAACTTTTACATCAAACAATCACCACATCTTAAGATGCTAAATCTGATGTGAAATGCTTACTGTTCTTTTCACTACAGTGGATTAAAGTAAATTATGTGTGGTTTGATTGCTTTCTGGCAAGTAAAAAGAAACCAGAAATTGTGGAAAAATATGTGTAAAAATAAATGTGTTTGTTTCCCTGGAGCAACTTGTAGCCCCTGCAATCACTCCCCTTCTCCCCCTGAGAACTAATGGCTGATGGTAATTACATTTAATGAGATCATGGGGTCGTCTGCAGGGTGCACTTCTGCAAATTGCTCCCAGCGTGGGGTCTGAAGTGGGATAGGGTAGGGGGCAGCGGGGCAGTTGAGGTCGGGGCCAGGAGTGTTTGCCCAGTGTTTGGGGGCCTGGGCCCACAGTGGCTTTACCTGTCACTCAGTGAGCAGTGAAACATGTCATGCATTTGTCTGCCTTTGTCCTCCTCATTTGTTTGTCTGGCGGAGATAACCACACAGAGGTGGTGCTTGACTTGGCTCTATTGTGTGAAGCTGTTGTCAGCCCATCACGTCTATCCATCCCCTCCCAGCCCCATCTCCCCTCTTTCCCTTCTTTCTCCCTGCTCCACGACTGGTCATTTTGCCACTATTTTCTGGCTGCGGGGGGTGACCCGGGCAATTTAGTTAATCCATTAACAACTAATTGTCCCCTCCTACCCTGTTGCTTGGACAAACAGCCCGGTGGGGGGAAGTCAAGCACTGCTGACCTATAAAAGAAAAGCAGGCAGCCACGGTCACTGCATGGATCCCTACAGTCCTGACTTTCTGCACATTTACTGGGACTTTTTTTATTTAAAGTGGAGTCATACATAAGTGACTGATCTTTGCTTCTATTTGAGTCACCCTGACTTGAGGTCATCGTTTTCAGTCTCTCTTGCTCTTATTTTTATTCATCGGTGGAAATGTTGGGAAATCTGTCGATGCTCTGTCTGTGTCTCAGCTTCTCCTGGGCCGAAGCTCGTATATGGGCCTGGATGCTCAACATGCCACACAGCCCTCCCAAAGAAGGAGCAAAGGCACTTAGAGAAAGCTCTCCTGTAGCCAAAGCAACCACGGTAAGATATTACTGGATACTGTTCATGGATTCATTCAAACCTTTATTTAATCTTCTGAGAAATGATCAGGGCTCAAAGGACTATGTTTGAGTAGGAAGATATTTATTCTTAGGCTCAGAAAATGTGTGTTTAGGGAAAATAGTTATGTCCTGAATCAGTGTCACTTTTCCCTATTAATGTGAAGGAACAATATGGGACTTTGATGTTTTAACGACATTTCCCTCGCTTTTCTTCCAGGCTGTGTGCGACCATGACAGGGCCTGTGGGCGGGGCTTCTCCTGCGATCGACACTTTGGTCTTTGTGTCCCCCTACGAGGGGAGGGCCACTACTGTCGGAGGGATGCCCAGTGTGTGCGTGGACTCAGCTGCATGTTTGGGAAGTGCCACCGCAGCATCCCTAATGGACAAGAGGGTAAGAGTGCAGCAGCAAACACAATAAAACTCTATTTATTTAAACTAAAAAGAGGGAAGAGAGTCAACAGGACTGGACCTGAAATAACCGCTGTTTCCTTCATCCAGGTGCCAGATGTAAAGTTGACAGGGAATGCGGGGCATCCATGTGCTGCGCTCGACACCATGGCGAACATGTGTGCAAGAGACGTCTGATCCGCGGGGAGAGCTGCTATGTTCCTGATGGTGGCCTGGCATTCAGCATAAACCAGATTTGTCCATGTGATGAGGGGCTACGGTGTCGTGAAAAAAACAGTGCATCACACCAGAGAGAGTAAGTACAAAGAACACAAGTTTTCATCTAAAATGATTTACTCAGAATACCACAAGCCAAGACTGGATGACAAACCAACCAAAGTACCCAGATCCCCAAGGGCACCAAATGCCCCAGGGTCACTGTTTGTCAAATGGCTGTACAGGCAATTCACACGGCTTATGTACAATATCAAGTAAAGCAAGCCCTGCATTATAGGAGCCCTGTCTCATTGAGGGCCTCTGCTAATATTTGCTCTGAGAATGTATTGTGATCATACTGGCAAAGTATATTGAGAACAGTCCTCACCATGCATACTTAAAAACCCTGGATTTTTAGAGTGTGCTCTTGTTGCACACTGTTGTCCCTAAATGTAGTGCATAATGGAAATGGAGGAGCTACTCAAAGCTGCAAAGAATTCAAGCAAATTCTGGATGTTGGTGAAACAGCTGCAGGGACATCTCAGAAAGCCAAAAAAGAAATGAAATCCTTGGAAAAACATTTTGATCCATTTGTGAAGTTTAATTGGCAGTGACATTCCAAAGTCGCTGTTTTATTTGAAATTTATTGGCACGTGGATTTGACCATTTCCTGTTTGTTTTAAACAGTTAACTATGTTGATTCTTAAAGCTAACAAACTTGACGGGGTGAGGAGTGACCAGATGTTCAATGGCCATTGTTCAGCTTTATTAAAGTAAACTCAGACACACAGAAAACTTGGTTTCTGGTCCTGCGTGTGCACTTGTACATGACAAAGCATGAAGAGTGTGAGGTGCTGCTGGGGTGTCAACAGGCACCCAACAACAAAGTTTGGCCTGAGGCTTCCTGACAAGTAGCTGTTGATGTGACATTTATTACAACTGGTATGTTTGTGTAATTTGTTGTCTGTGCAAGGTATGAGTTATCTTTAAGACCGTTTCCTTTCATCCAACATGATGAAGGAATACAAACTTAATAACTCTCAGGAATGTGTTTTTAAAACATGTTTCATGTGTTTGTTAGTTTTGAGAATAAATGCCGTGACTCACGTGGCCTTACCTCAGTCTGTTTGTCTTTCAGGAGAGATTTTATCTACCAGCCAGAACGAATAAGTTGGACCTGCCAAGTGCCAAAACCTTGATGCCAGCCGCAACACTAAAGCTATTTATTATGTAAATATGTTGTATATGACTGTTTATTACAAAAAACTATGTATGTACAAATGTGTTGTATTACTACATTCTTATTAGAATCTTACAGCAAGGATGTTTGTCTTAATTATATTTCATTTAGTAAATCTTGACAAAAGCACTACTGTATGTAGCTGGGCGCAGCAATGCCATCATGTCTCCTACAGTATCTTCCTTGTGCATTTAGTTTGATTGGATCTATAAATGTCTAGTCCCCTTCGATTTGAGGAATAAAAAGAAATCTTTTCCAAATGCAATGATTCTGCCAAGATTATTCCTTATCAATAATAAATACACATGAGCAATAAAGTGTATAGAATAAAGGTTTTGCTGCTCTGTTGTGGAGCACATACATACATGTTGCATGTTTGTGCTGATGATAAACTAATCAAAAAAGTTTTAAAAAATCAAAAAATCAAAAGTAAATAATCAAATTTACTTTTGTTAAAACAGAACCTTAAAACTTCCCTTCCTGCTAAAAACCCAAAAAAGTTTGTCCTAAGAACATTTGAGAAAAAAAGATTTAGAAAATAAAGTTGTAAAACTCTGAAGAAGAAAGATTTACTGTTGTCTAGTCATGGTTTTAAGATTAAAGTAATAATATGAGAATTAAGTTTTAATTGAAAAAATATTATGAGAAAAAAGTCATAATATTACTTTTCTCCCCAACAATGGCTTTACTAGTCCATCATAGCATTTGGCTAAAAGGATTTGGCCACACAATATGTTTGGAACATATTAACCATACACGAGTGGAAAAGTGAATGACTGCAGCTCTGATACTTTTGTCATCAGAATCCATTGGTTGCAGAAGCTGAATACAACATTGGTCAAGGATTACATGTTTTGCATGAAGGAGCAACAACAAACCTTTTACACACACCTTCCAAGTTTAGATGCAGTAAATGTTTCACACTCAAAAGATCGAGTTTTGTGCAGCATCGCTTTAAAATGGAGCATACAGACAAATGAACACAGACTCTGTCTCCCCCTGAGCACGTTTCTTGGATCACAGGCCGCCGATACATAATATGGTGTAATCTTGCGGCTCCTGATTGTTAGCACCACCAGACGCTGTAATGTTAGCTGTCCCCTGGCCTGTTCTTAGATTAGTATCTTCCTCGGACTACCCCATACAAATTCCCGTCGCTCTATTCAGATGCTAATCGTCTGCAGTTTGCCCCTTCAATTGCTGGGTGACTTGAATTGTTCTGTGAAGGACATTAGCGTCTAACCTCTTTGCTATCATCTTACAGCTCTCATCATCAAGTCTTTGCAAGGAGGTATTTGTTCTTGCGAACTGAACTGAGTGTTAAAAACAAGAAAGGTTTCAAACTGGTGCATTGATGGGATAGCTACCCATGAGCAACTTCAGTTTAATAGCCATTTTAATCTGTTTTAGAACAGAAAAGATATGACAAACTGTCCGTTGAAGAGACATAATGTACACTCATGACATCGAAACTAAAGCTGCTGTGGCTTCTGGCAGCATGATGTAAACCAACAAAAATGATGTAAACGGGCCAATGAGAACACACGTTTCACGAAAGGCTGACGAGACAAAAGTGAGACTGTGAGAAACCTTATATTACTGAATGCAGCAAAACACAGGCCTATCATCTCCACTTAAGAACACAGGTTACTAGTGTGTGGCTGCTCTAATCTGAGCTACCATCACATTTTGAAGTTATCCATACATGTCTGTTTGCACTATTTAGCTTCTTAAATGGTTTTCTGTTCCTGAACATTTTGGCCAATAGGACAAAGAGAAGGAACAGGGCTGTCTGTGTCTCTGTCTGCCTCAGGTTCAGTCCTCACAGTTCATGCCCAAATATGCTGTTACACTTTCACATGTGTCTCCTGTAAAGGAGATATTGTCTCTCGAGAGATTTATTGGTTAAAGTAATAGCTCGACATTTTGGAAAATCTGCTTATTCGCGTAAAGTGTAAAATGAGAAAGCTGATACCATGTCTGTTTTATATAAGGGTTCAGTCAGCAGCCAGTTAGCATAGCTTAGCATAAGGACTGGAAACGTGGGGAAACTTACCAGCACCACCACAGCTCACTAATTAACACATTCCAAAAAATACTTTTACGTGAGGTTATGTGGAAGTTCCAGCCAAAAAATGGTCCATCAAATAACCCCCTGGAAAATGATGCATTGTCGTTATTATACTTCGGTTTTAATACAGAAAAAAAACCCAAGATATAACACGTTAATAAGTAAGCTTTTGAGGTGCTTCCAGTCTCTTGCTAAGCTAAGCTAACAGTCTGCTGGTTGTATCTTTATCTTTAACGTACATTATTGATATCCACATTTAACTCACCACCAGAAACCGAATAAGGGTATTTCTCAAAATGTCAAACTTATGAATAAAAAAAAGGATTAGAAATGGCACTAAAATCTATGACCATTCCACTTCCTACAGTATTTTGACATTGGTCAAGGATGAAAAAATGCAATGGAATGGAAAATGGGACAGATTTGGTAAAATATAATTTGATAAACTGTAACAAAAAAGAGTCTACAAATGGATTCAAACACTCAAGTCTTTTTCCTAACAAAGTGTGAGTCTGTGAGCTCGATAATAACAACTACAAGTGTTTGGTATTCACCTTATAAAACTGACAGCCTTCCTGTGTGCCCATCTCTAGAAAAGTTGACTTAAGCTCCCTGAGTGCTAATCCCCTGAGACGCTGGTCATTTAAAAGTCAATGTCTGAGCAGCACAGAGAGCTTTTGTGAGCATCCCCACAATAGAGCTCTTAAACTAGTCCTGCCAAGGGGAAAAGTGGAGACAGGAGAATGGGGGGGTAGTTGATTACCCTCACCTGTGACAGTATAAAACACCTCCTCAAGTTGTTGGGGTGTTAGCTGTAGAGTGGCTGGTGCTGGTAACCTGTTGAAGAGCCATGAGGATCCTCTGACATCAGACCATTCAAAGGTGTTTTTTACCTACAGGTGAGCTTTTTTATGACACATTTACATCAGTATATTTTATCCTAAAATATTCTCTCATTGCTAAGGGGGGGTTCTTAAATCTCTCTGCAGCATTTCAGTATGGCTTCTGTCGGTGCATTATTAATGCTTCTGCCAGTTGCATGGACATGCTCTCCCCAAAAAGCAGGTAACATCACTATGGTACAAAGATGAGTTTGTACTTATGTAGATGTGTCATATTACCTTCACACAACACTGATTCTCCTGCAGATCCCACATTCATTGTCAGGTTCATTGAGAGTTTGACTAATGCAACAGAACGTCATTTCAAATAAGGACAAACATCACAAAAAAATCTTTAACTTAAAAGGGAAAAAACTCAAAAGGAATGACATGTAGGAGATGTCTATATACAGCGTACACAGAAGAAGCGGTAGTAAAATTACAATATGGAGAAACAGAATTACAATATTAACTAGAAAATATACATAAGATACGTGTAATAAGTCAGTTTCAGGCAAAATCTAACAGTGTTTTGAGTGAAGACACTACATCATTTGTAAAGTTTGTCTCGGGTTGTGTCTTATTTCAGACTATGTTATGGTGTCATGTTTTCCCAACGCCATCATTGCCAATGTCCCAGAGTGTCCTTACGGCTGGGAGATTGACCAGCTGTCCCTGGGTGGAGTCTGTTACTCTGGAATACACAGCCCAGGCTACTTCCGCTTTATCATCTCAGACCTAACTCCCAAAAACCACTCGTACTGCGGCACACAGTCTGAGGTGAGACACAATAACTGTACTATTTGTTTGGACAAATCTAACCACTCAGGTGGATGGAATGTAGTTTGTGGTGTTTAAAGTCCACATTTAAAAAACTGTGTCTTTCCAGAAACAATATCCCTGTTTTTTTAAATGACACATTTCATGAAAGATACGCTCAATACGTTGTCCATTTTAATGCAAACAGCAACAAAGAAAATATAAAAAACGACTTTAAAGACTGTACACCAGCAACAAAATAAAAACTAATAAATACAAAAACCCCAGACATAAATCACATAAACACACAGTATTTGATCTAAAGTCTGAGAAATCTTTTCATGACCTCTGAATGTGGATGCAGCTGTGACAGATTTTATGCCTCTCATATATTAGCATTATATTTTAGTCACAGAGCTAAACATCCATTTATTTCTAGAAACATCAAAAGACTCTTTTATCCATCTGGTTGAAAAAAACCCCATTACTTCTGAAAAGTTATATTTCCCAAGTTGCATCTACAGCATATGTCCTATACAGATAGTCAGAAATGGCACATTTCTCATTTTGTATGACACATCACGTTATTTTGTATGAAAATATAGAAAAATACAAACCAACATCAATACAGACAAATGTGACCTAATATCACTTTCCCTTTGTTTCACACGGAACGGATAGATGTCATTTCACACATCGTGCAGCAAACCGAATATTTTTTGGGATCTAATTAGAAAACGGCCACATGATGACCTGAGAGCTCTAACTGCACAGCCAGTGAGCAGGTCGGTAAAGTAGAAAACATTCATATATATTTCATAGGGACTTCATCTGTAAAAGTAGTTCCAATGAAAGCTGATCACAGTGAAGAGACCTGCACACATGGACACGTACAACCAAAACTATCTGTGTCTCTATAAATGCTGCCAGTGGTGAATAAGTTGTCATTTGGGTGTGCCGGCCCTTTAAGACGATCAACCATTTAAATGAAAGTTAGTTAAAATAAAACTATTCACATTCCTTCCAATCTCCGTTGTTCTCCACAGTACATGCCCGGCAAAGACCCCAAGTACATCTTCTATAACTCCATCGTGTCCAATGACACTTCTCTCACAGTCAGAAACCAGCCGGTCAACTACACCTTCAGCTGCGTGTACCGAGCGGCCTACCTGGTAAACAACGCTGTGTTCAGCCAAAGGTAAGCATCGATCCAGGACACGAGGCGACCGCAGTCACTGTGTGGAACACATGTACATTCTAACCCAATGACTTGCAGTGTTTTTACTAAACCCTCTGCTTTTTCCAGAGTGGCTACAGTTTATGTCAACAACGGGAGTTTAGGCACTTTTAGATCACAGTTGTCTATGAACGTGTTCACGGTGAGTAGTCGCTCCCACATTCACTTTCTCCAGTGGAAGCCTTTTGCAACATGTTTAATGCAATCATGCTATTTTTAAACGTGTTATTTAATAAAGCTGTCTGGATGAATTTAATTAAAAGTTATTTGCTGTTTGATTAGAACTTGTTACGGTAATTAAATGCAAATAAAATGTCCGGCATGGACAGATGAAGAAATTCTAAATGTTTTTAAATTGTTGTAGAATTCAAAGTTCCTGTATGCCAAGGATGCTCCCTATGTGATCGACACTTCTGAGATCGGTTCTGAAGTCTTCATTGGCCTCGAGGCAAAAGGACTAAGCAACAGGTGTGTCAAGAAATGTAAAAGCTCTCCTGGCATTTAAAGATTGTGTTGAAATAAGTACATTAGTAGAACATTCCATTACAGAGTAGATGTACTTTTAGTAGATTTCTAATATTTTGCTGTACTACTCAGATTCAAAGTCGTAATAAACAACTGCTGGGCCACTCCCACTCCGTACTCAACAGACAAGAAGAGGTGGAGTCTCATCATGAATAGGTACAATGTGAAACATTCAAAGCTGGTTCAACGTAAAAACAACAGTCCCGTGCTGCCTTCAAAATGTGAGTTAACAAAACTAAACTTGAATAGTTTGTTCAAAGTCCACTCATGAGTTGTGATGTTAAAAAAACAACTCAGGTAAGTTCACTAAACTTGAAAAAATATTCAAGAAGCTTAACATTAAGTTTAATCAACAACCTTTTTGTCACAATGACGCGATTATATTGGACCTGATTCATTCAGACTCTACACTGGCACATACAGCCACATGCTCGCTCTCTAATGTCAGACTGTGACAGAAGCTCTCACCTTCTCCCGCTCACTCAGCTTTTAAACCAAACTAACCGTCAGCCATATAAATGAAAACATTACATCCTTAAATAGTGTTACAAACTCAACCACTACTGTGTGACAGAGCTTAGCTTTAAAGCCGTGCAGGTGGAGACTGATCCCTTACCACCTGTATGCGCCTGCTGCAGAGTTTTAGTACTACAAACCTTAATACTTGACACGGCTGACACTTTCTCATCTCAACTGTTCACATCACATTAACACAACTGGGAGCTGACTGAAACTACATAATAACTTCTGAAGAAATCCAAATCCATGTGCAGTCTGGCTGATAGACAACTTTTAGTGCCATCTTTTGTTGTCTCCAGGTCATTTCTTCTGCTACTGTCATGATACAACATACCTACGACTTGGTTACTCACAAACCGAGGCAACGTAACACTCGAACTTCCTTGCAATAGTTTCAATTAGATTTACCTTCAATTTACATTTCCTCAGTTTAAAGAGTCAGTTCTTCATTTTCCACAAAGATTTAAAGCTGTGGCTGCCCCTGCTGCCGCCTTTTTACCCAAAAACAGCACATGTATGATGTTTAACAGTGTGGTTCAATGTGAAAGAATACCTCTCTATGCCACTTGATGATTGGGTGAATCAGTAGTAAAGGGTTAAACAGGTTTTTGTCTTCCAACAGCTGCTCCTCTGACAACACTGTGACTATTTTTGAGAATGCCAAAGACAGCCGCTCCATGTTCAAGTTCAACTCTTTCCGCTTTCAACGGCTGGAGAAGGTGTCCACAGTCTGGCTTCACTGTGAGGTCCAGGTGTGTGATGGAGACAGACTCATCTGTCAGCCAGTGAGTACAATGTTGATTTATGATATTAAACATTCAAATGTTCTCATTTCTGTTTTAAAACCCAACGTATCCTATTAATCATGTCACGACCTCTCAGATTAATCTTGTGACCCTTTGGAGGGGTCCAACCCCTATGTTGGGAGCCTCTGGATTATAAAACAACAGTAAAATTCCACTGATATAATGATGTATGAATATTAAAAATCTAATAATGTCAAATATAATAATGTATCAGTCACAGGGGATATTTTATTACAATACTTTTACTTGTAATGAAGTATTATTATATTGTTGTATTACTACTTTTACTTAAGGTAAACTACTGTCAATTCCATCACCACTGGCCTGTCTCACCTGCATGTTTGTGTATTTAGACATTTTTTAAATAGTTAGTTGGTTCATTTATTATAATCAATGCATTTGTTAAGGGAGGTGGCGATACTGATTTTAAGGGGGAGGAGATAAGCACAGGGGACATCCTCAACCTAAATAGGAAGTAGACAAAGGTCCATCTTTCCTATCTGTTTGTGTACTTAATATACTCACATGTATAGTTTTTCTTAGTTTAATGTGGCAAAATGAGCTACTTTGGATCCAGATGCAACCCATGTTTTCTCCTTGGCTGTGTCCGAGCAGCGCAGAAACGTTTTTTTCATTTTGCCGGTGAACTCACTATATAGTCCTCTACATTGAACTCCCTAAATAGTGAGTAGGGAGTAGTGAATGAGTGAATGATTTCGGACACAGCCCTTGTTTCTTTCCTCAAGGGCCCCTGCTCTTTCAGAAGTCTGCCGTCAGAGGCAGAACCAAGCGGGGGGATTCTTACTGCTGAGTTTCACATTAAAGGTACAGTATACATCCTGAGGTGTTCTTCTCACAATATTAAACATCCCCTCCTGACATCTTTCAAGACATTTAGAAATACTTTGCTCGGAATATTAATTTACTGATGTTTTATTCACAAACAAAAGAAATTCTTCACCTCAAACTTCTGCACAAACATCATTCTGCACAGTGAAGCTTTAACATTCAAGGGAAGTTACATTAAGGAAAAAAATGTTTTTAATGGACTTTAAATAAATAAACAGGAAACTGTGGAATTGTTATGTTCCCTCTTTCAAATTAAGAGACTCCAAATAGCCAACTGTTAAATTCAAGGCAAATAAAAATCTGGTACTTTGTGTGTTTTTTTGTCTTTTGTCTTTACTAGATAAGCTTTGTATTATGATGCATTGTCTTAATCTCTTCACAGGTAATGGGTCCTCCAATAATGGACAAATAAAAGGTAAACAAATGTGGTGCAATAATACCTGCGATTGAAATGTATATGAACTCTCATATTAAGAGCCGTAGCCAGGATTTCAGAAATACAGAGGTCACTCTGATATTTCATTTATTCAGTTAACTGTTCTATTACCATATATTTTCTTTCCCAATCACCATGATTTGTTTCAAAGCCTTCTCTATACGACCAGGAATCAAATACTTAAATTATGTGTTGGTCCTAAAAGTCATTAACTTTCCAAATCAAATTTAAATATACCGAAACTAGAAATCCTCTCCTTATACATGCGTAGCAAAACCCCTCAATTTCCCAGAAAAGATTCAAAGAAAAGGAAGTGAATGTTGTCAGTAGCTATGGCTCAGCTCATCCTGTAGAAAGTGGCTTCTCTGTTATTAACACGTTTGCTTTGTGTTTTCCATCACAGGAGCTTCACTGTTCATCCTGCTCATGGTCCTGATTAACACATGTTGTGATTTAGTAAGTGGATCAGGAATGTAGGAAAACGTAAATTTTCTTTCAGTCTCATTTATACATTATTTACACACACACACACACACACACACAGAGGGGAGTGTCACCCAGGACTCAGGTAGCGTATGAACACATTCCTCCCCCACACTCAAATGAATGGTTTTCTCATTTTCTCATGAATATTATGTGTAATTAGCACATTTATTGAGATGTTCATATCCTCTTGTGAATGGATTATCTTTTAAAATGTTACATACATGACTTCACTGCTTTCTCCAATAAAGATGAATTGAAAAAAACAAACAAAAAAATCAACATATCCTTATCCTTCCCTGTTTTGAATACTGAACAAACCTTTCGAAAGATAAAGAATAAAGAATCCTCACAATGTTGGTAAATAAATAAACTATTTCATTCAAACCAGAAATGGAAATCAGACTCTCAACATGATAGCAACACAATAAACATGATCATAAACAAAATCAGATGGATATACATACTTTGATATTTCTTCTATTCCAATGATACTACTAGAACAACTCATTTGTTTGTTTGTTGCAGCAGCCCCAAGACAAAAAAAAACACATTCAAAATGTCACTGTTAAAGCTCCACCAGAGGCACTGATGGACTGGACTAGCCAAACCTCATAGGTTGAGAGTTACTCAGTACGTTTACTCAAGTACTGAAGTTCAGTGCAATTCTGAAGTACTTTACCTTAGTATTTCCATTTAAACTTTATACTTCAGCACGGCTACATTTCAGAGGCAAATATTTTACTTTTAATTTATTTGATAACTTTTGTTACTTTGCGGATTCAGTTTGATAATACCAAATATTATCAACAAATGAATTATGATTTAGTATTGTAGGTTAAGATAAGATCCATGTTTACCAGCTGAAAAATTAAAGTGATGAACACATTAGTGCATCAATAATTATAATCCAACAATATATTATATATTATTCTGAAACAGGCCATTCTGCATAATGAGTAGTTTTACTTTTGGTACTTAGTGCTAAGTATTTTTAAATGTTGATACCTTTGTACTTTTACTGGAGTAAAACATATGAATATTATGACTACTTCCTCCATCACTAACCCCACCCATCATTTAAAATGATCATTTAAAAATAAAAATATATACCTGTGGCTCTCTGGTTTTAAATAGTGGCATCTTGGGCATAGCTATATATACAGTATATACTGCACATGTGTCATTTATTTTGGGTCCCCTAAACATTCTCTGTGTTTTTAATTACACTTTTTTTTTATGCATAAGAAAAGAATCATTTAGTTAAGACATAACACAAAAATGCAAGTCTTTCCTCTATTTTCTTCTCTTGAAGCCAGCGTTTGGTATTTTCACCGCAGTCCTTTGTCTCCAGTTCTCCTCTTCACAAGTGGAGGAAACAAACTCATTTTGCATTCTGCGAGACGTACAGAATTGTCATTTCCTGAGATTCTCGTTAATTTATCCAAAATATGGTCAGAATATCCACTTGTTCTTTAAATCTGCACTCTAGTCATCATGTCATCTGGCATGTGAGCTTTGGTTTTCTGGGCCTTTTTCTCAACAGCTCTAGCCATTCCTGGTTTCTTGAGCAGAAATATCACAAATACAGGTCAAAATACAACACTATATACACTGACTGAGCTTGGATATAGAGTGCTTGACTTGCTCCCTGTCTTTATCAAACTTTAACATGTTGTGCATTAACTGTACCTCTGTTTGTTGTTTGAGCCTGTCAGCTGGTGGAGAGCTGTGAGCAAAAAGATGAGGATTAAATCCATGTTTGCTCAGCAGCCAGTAGGTCTGATGACTCCCTTTACCCTGTCATGGATACAACACACACTGGTCATAAACATAGGTTGCACATTTCACTGAAAAAGAAAAAACAAGCAGACTCTTAATTCACCTTCATTTCGACTTCCCCTCTTTCTTCCATCTCATATGATCCAGCCTGGACAAGAATGTCAGCAGTGCACTGAGATATGTGAATCT
This sequence comes from Nannoperca obscura, assembly GCA_036024295.1. Taxonomy (NCBI): domain Eukaryota; kingdom Metazoa; phylum Chordata; class Actinopteri; order Centrarchiformes; family Percichthyidae; genus Nannoperca; species Nannoperca obscura. The sequence continues at coordinate 22,937 of JAVQJL010048897.1, forward strand.
TCAGTGCTGTGTGAAATATACAGAAGATAATGCATTTTAAAATTGTAGTTTTCAAGTCAAAGTTCTGTGTTTGCATTTAATCGGATGCTAGCAGCTCTGTAAGGCTGTTACTTAAACATTTTGGTGCTTTAACCCTTGTGTGGTGTTCGTGTTTTGTTACTCAGCCAATGTTCCCGGGTCTGCTGGACCCACATTATTGGGTTTTTAAATCAATACAGCCATAACAATTTACCTAAAAATACTTAATAGGTGTTTACTTTATCCCAATAACAAGCAATAGAGCAGCATATATTATAAATATTTGCCATTTACCTCTGTAAGATCACATTTATGAATAAGGATGCCATTCGTTTCTTGTGATAAAAGAGAAAAATCTATTATAATTAAGATATGG